>LFYR01001823.1:199813-293942 GCA_001185155.1 Zostera marina
CATATATGGACGGAAAGAAATAAAAGGTATAGGCAGCACATTAGTAGACCTCCTGAGGTAGTCCTTAAGGAGGTCATTAAAGACATCAGTCTCTCCTTTGATTCAGTGTATTACAAGAAGAGCTGTTGTCACCCTTTGGAGATATCTATGATGGAAGTATGGGAGACCAACCTTCTGAGGCAGCGTATCTAGTTACTGTATAACTAGACTATAGCTAATGGGAGAGAGTCAATGAGCATTTTGCTCATTTCTTTTTTACTTCTATTTTATTCCTATTCTCTATTTTGTAAAATTGGTATTAGCCTTATTCTAATGAAATTTAATTGTTTCAAAAAAAAAAAAAAAAAAAAAAAAAAAAAAAAAGAGGTTATGCACTTATGATAGGTTTTATAATATTAATTGTTTAAACTTAAAGTTTATGATACTTTAATTCCATTCCACCATTAATAATATGTCAGTGACAGTTGGAGTTTTGGTCCGGAGGAATAGATTCACATTTGGTCTTCACACTTCAATGTCTTCATTTGAAACATCAATGAGCTCACTAAACCCTCTATCTCCCCACCAAACTCCTCATCACAGGCACAGTCCACTCACATATGTAGTTATGTGCTTGTGCTGCTCACTTTTCTTACAGTTGTGGCATAGAGTACTGTGTAATCTCTTTCAGCTCTTGCTTGCTTGCTTTGATGTTCGGACCGCAGAAAACAGACAAAGAAAAATTGACAAAGGAAGGGGTAAAGAAAAATCACTGCTTATTTTTCAGGGTGTAGTGGCAACACTACAAACAACAACTCCTCTACACCTAATACACGGGCTTCAGCTTAGCAGGTCTTCTTCTCTACCTTAAAGACTGTATTTGGAATTAAAGGAGCACCCATTTGCTTTCTTCAATCTCAAGGAGAACGGACTTACCCCAGTGACCGACCGCCATTACCAATGATGACTTCTCCTTTTGCGTTTCATTTCCTTCTTACTGTGTTCATCTTCATCACAGCCACTGTTACTGTCGTCACCTGCTCCGTGACATATGATCACAGGTCGATCGTCCTCAATGGCCGTAGAAGGATACTCATATCTGGCTCCATCCACTATTCAAGAAGCGTCCCGGAGGTATGTATATCTGTGTAACCACTGACCAATAATCATCCTTTTTTTCAACAACTAAGTTTTATTTTAAACTCAAATATGTTGTCGTAGATGTGGCCGGATCTTTTTAAAAAGGCCAAACGTGGAGGTTTAGATGTCATACAGACCTATGTTTTCTGGAATGGCCACGAACCCTCTCCTGGCCGCTACTATTTTGAAGGAAGATATGATTTGGTTAGGTTCGTCAAAGAGGCACACAAAGCTGGCCTCTATGTTCATCTCAGGGTTGGCCCCTATGTCTGCGCAGAATGGAATTTTGGGTAAATAAATACATGTGCAGATTCATTGTCTTTTATTTTAAATCTAATCCAACTTTTTTTTATTTTGTTACAGAGGATTTCCAATTTGGCTCAAATATGTGCATGGCATCAGTTTCAGAACAAACAATGGCCCATTCAAGGTTACTTCTGTCTTAAATTAATTATTGCTCTGATTTCCTCTTCAATGCCATTATTGATTGATGATTATGTTTCGGGAAAAAAGGCAGCAATGGAGAAATTCACAAAGAAAATTGTGTCAATGATGAAATCTCATCGACTATTTGAGTCGCAAGGGGGGCCAATCATTCTATCACAGGTGAGCTTTGTGCTTGATTGCCAACTCTGTCCTTCACTTAATTACTGTTAAATGCACTCATCTCGCAACCCACATTGCTTTGGGGAGTCTTACTTTTACTTCAGTGTTCATATGATATCGAAACCATTGATAGTCCTATCATTTACTAACAAATTAATGTAATTAAACACGTTAGTTTACGCATGATTTGGGGAGAATTGGTGTTTAGTTAAGTAATCTTAAATTCTTCGGTCCATCATCTTTTACATGATATCCAAATATTAAAATAGCATGATTGATCTGAAAAGTATTAACTGGGTTATTTTCTTTAGATTGAGAATGAGTATGGCCCTCTAGAGTCTAATGCTAGAGACCGATCCTATGCAAATTGGGCTGCAAAGATGGCTGTTGGTCTCAAAACTGGAGTTCCTTGGGTCATGTGCAAGCAAGATGATGCCCCTGATCCAGTGGTATGATTACCATTCCACGATTCAATATCCTGATTCCTAAAAATGTTTTTACTCTTATCTTGCAATTTCAGATTAACACCTGCAATGGATTTTACTGCGATTATTTTTCTCCAAACAAAAATTACAAACCCACCATGTGGACTGAGAATTGGACTGGTTGGTAAGTTTAATCTATCATTCTGGTGTCAGTATATCATTTACAATTTTTCACCCTTCTGTAAATACCTGATTGTCAGCTCGGGTAAATAATAAATACACTGTAATAAAAATAATTTTAATCGTTGGCTGTTGTAACACAAATGTCAGGTTCACTGCTTTTGGAGGTCCAACACCAACGCGTCCGGCTGAAGATTTGGCATTTTCTGTTGCTAGATTTATACAAAAAGGCGGAACTTTTGTTAATTACTATATGGTGAATTAAAATTATATGTGCATACTATTTGATTATTTCTAGTTAATTTCTCAGCTGCTAAATTTTATATCATTTGTATCATCTCCCAGTATCATGGAGGGACTAACTATGGACACACGTCCGGTGGGCCGTTTATAGCAACAAGTTATGATTACGATGCTCCAATTGATGAATATGGTATGTGTATATTAATCATTTAACGATACATCATGGTAATTGATGATACCCCAGGTAATGGACCTGGGCCCAGCCTGGTCGATCGATTACCACTGGGTCATATGATCATATTCAGACTTTAGTCCATGAGTCCGTTGGATTAACTCAGACGGACTCGGTTGGCCCAAGGCCAACGACCCGCTGGACTTGGACTGGGGACCTGTCCAACCAAGAGTGCCTATAAAAGGAGCTCTTGGGGGTCCTGAAGAGGGGTTGGTATTTTGTGAGAGTGATATTAGAGATTGAGGACCCCCTCAACAGTAATAATTTAAATTCCTGATTGGAATGCGTCATTTGAAATTCTAGGACTTTTAAGGGAGCCAAAATGGTGTCATCTGAGAGACCTGCATAAAGCCATTAAAATGAGTGAATCAGCACTGCTAAACGGTCGTCTCATTGCAAAATCACTGGGAAGATATCAACAGGTTGATCTTGTTTGTCAATATTATTTTATTTTTTAACTCTTTTATGTTTATTAATCTTACATCTTTTAGTTGATTAGTTTTATTATGGTTTCATTCCAGTCCCATGTGTTCAGATCAAGAAAAGGTGCTTGTGCAGCTTTTCTTGCCAACTATGATTCGATATCTTCTGCGTCAGTTCATTTTGGTGGGATGCATCATATTCTTCCTCCTTGGTCCATTAGCATCCTTCCTGACTGCAAAAATGTTGTTTTTAACACTGCTAGAGTAAGTTCACTCAACATAATTGCTATATTTTTACTTTGAATCTTTTTGCAAATTGCAATCACATTATGCATATAAGATCATATTTTCAGATAAGCACTCAACATTCACTGATGAAGATGAAATGGGTGGGTGGATTTAATTGGAATTCATATCGAGAAGAACTCGTGTATAGTGACAAATCATTCACGTCAACTGGATTAAGAGAGCAGATAGGTGTGACAAGAGATGCTACAGATTATCTGTGGTACACAACTAAGTAAGCTAGCAGTCAAAAATTTCACAATGATTTGTGATATTTATAAGTTATTAAGTTAATTATGCTTTTAATAACCATTCTATCGTTGTTAGCATTGACATCGGCCATGATGAACTGTTCTTAAAGACAGATCGGTATCCGGTTCTTACTGTGATATCTGCTGGCCATTCCTTGCATGTGTTTATAAATGGCCATCATTCTGGTAATTTCAAGTTGATTATTAATCCAACCAACATTAAATCATTAGCTTAACGAACACATGTTTTATTGTATAACAGGAATGATTTATGGTAGCCAAGGAAATCCGAAACTTACTTATACCAAACCAGTGAGGCTGCACGCCGGTGATAACAGGATATCATTACTAAGTGTCTCTGTTGGCCTTCCGGTCAGTCTTTATATTCTATTATTGCTTTCTTTCCTTGATATTGTGTAGATTTTGTGGGTTAAACCATATCAAGTAATTGCTATTGGTGTTTCTGGTTGGATTGTGACAGAATGTAGGTAGGCATTTTGAGAAATGGAATACTGGTGTTCTTGGTCCTGTTATTCTTAATGGACTGAATAAAGGGGAAAGAGATCTTACGTCGCAGAAATGGACTTACACGATTGGTCTGAAAGGTGAGGATCTGAATCTCCATTCTATCAGTGGAATTTCCTCCGTAGAGTGGGGTGAAGTATGGTCAAAGCAATTGCTGACTTGGCATAAGGTATTCAATCTATAATCTAATCATATACTATAAATAGAACTATAAATATAGTCCTGGTATCAGGATCAAGTAAGAATATCTTCGATTCGTGCAAACTTTGCATCTGAACTGCATATTTACCTAGGATATGAGTTGCTTAAAAAACTATATTAAGTTATACTCTGCAGAACATTGTCCCAATGTAAATATGTGGTTCAGATGCAAAGTCGCACCCTGCATGGAAGAGGTTCTTATCTGATCCATTCTCTGCAAATATAAATGCATCTAGAATTCAGTTTTTATTGCATTTCTTTTATATATCGAATTCAGGCAGTGTTTATTGCACCGGGCGGAAACGAACCATTGGCTCTAGACATGGGGAGCATGGGGAAAGGTGAGATGTGGATCAATGGACACAGCATCGGACGTCACTGGCCAGGATATAAAGCACATGGTAATTGTGGGAGTTGCAATTATGCCGGATCATACAACGAGAAAAAATGCAACACCAATTGCGGCCAGCCATCTCAGAGATGGTACCATGTTCCTCGGTCATTGCTTAAACCAGAAGGCAACTTGGTGGTCGTTTTCGAAGAATGGGGTGGCAATCCAAAGGAAATTTCATTGGTGAAGCGAGTAACAGGGAGCGTGTGTGCTGTAGTTTCTGAATGGCAACCTTCGATGAAGATTGACAGGTATGGTAAAGTTGTTAAATGGCAAATCCCCAAAGCACGATTATGGTGCGATCCCGGTCAGAAAATCACAAGTATAAAGTTTGCTAGCTTTGGGACTCCACAAGGAGCATGTGGGAGCTTCTCGGTGGGAAGATGCCATGCACGGAATTCTTTGACTGCATTTCGCAATTGCATTGGTCGGCAATGGTGTGCAGTGTATGTAAATTCTTCTATCTTCGGAGGCGACCCTTGCCCCGGCATGATGAAGACTGTTTCTGTCGAAGCTGTCTGTGAGTAACAGTGAACTCGACGACTATTGACTTATTTTTAAATTACCATTTGTACTTTGTGGTAATCAGTACTGTTTTATTATTTAAAAAGTTTGAGAGTCTAGAAATAAAATGATCAATTTTTTACACACTCGATTATTCAGTTGGTCACAAACAGTCATTATTAACGTCGATTCGAATTTGTATGTATTTTAATTAATTAATTTATTTATATACCGCGAAGTTTATCAAAAAAAAACGGTCAATTTTACAAGTGATATATAAGTAAGTGTGTGAATGTGGTATGAAAAACTTTTACAGCCACACAGGTTAAGGAGCTTGGTGGGGAGAGCTCTAAATGCGGAAACTGAATCGCCTCATTGAAGAACCCAAGCTGTCGCTCTGGGCAATTTGTGAATTCAAAGTGCGACTGTTGTCAAAGGATGCTCTTCTTTTCAACTTCCTGAGAGATTTTGAGTTAGTTTTGTTGCTTGACAATGTCACCCCTGGTGTTGTCGACGACGGGGAAGAAGACGACGAAGTGGAAAAAGAAAACATTCTACCGCCGCCCTGTGTGTCTTTTCGTGACACAATCTTTTTGAGCATGGTTAGAAACTTGGCTTTGCTTGAAGAATTTCCACTGAAATTAGATTTGTAATTGGTGTCATTGTTACAATCTTCAATCTTTGTTGATTCTTCTTCCATCTTCTTCATTAAATCCAAATTTGCCTGAGCCAATCTTGAATTTTCCTTTCGAAGTTCCACAGCTTCATCTCCCAATTCCTTCAACTTCAATCTCATTTCTGCCACTTCCCACGCCTCGCCTGAAATACGGGCATGCTGGTTACTACCCACTGATGATATATGATCAAGAACACCACGGTACTCTACTGATTCATCCTTGGGGATCGTTACCTCCTTCTGAAGCGACCGGATCGAATTCTTAAGATCCACAATCTCACGCTTCATACGATCCAACTCTTCCTCTTCTATAAAGGCAAGCTCTTCCTTAAGCCCACCAGAGACGGAGACAGGGATTTTGCCTCTAGTTCTACCTACAATATTTTAACTCGTTACATCTGAATCCAAAAACTGGAACTAACTTGAATTGAGAAGAAACTCACCTGCACCAAAAAGAAGGTGACGGGGACGACAGGCGGCAGAAGAAGCGGTTTGGCAGGAATGGATTTGAGAGAAAATATAACCAGAAACAGAAACAGAGAGAACAAATCCTGCTTTGAAAAAAAGAGGATTAACCGCCATCGGCGTATCCTTTGGGAATAACCACTCCATCGATCTCTTTCCCGCCCTCCTCCTGCTTCAAAAACTGGAAACCCCCAAATCCAAAATACAAAACCTCATCATTAAGGAAACAGAGGCGAAACGACAGTCCCGATTCAGTGAAGAGAGAGAGCTCCAGACTAATCTATCAGTAATCTGATCCTATTCGTTGAACCTGCAAAAAATCTGGAGAATGGATTTATCTCCTGCTCGACGGTGACATAAAAGTCATCGGATGGTTTAGAGTATCGACACGTGTCCGCAAGACTTTTGACTTTTACGTTCCCTTTTTAATTTCTTAAAGATCCAAACATCAAAAATTCAAGGCCTACATTTTAACCCAAGTTTAAGTCCATTAATTATTTTCAGACTTTTTTATACAATGGAAGCCTGGAAGGTAAGGGTGAGAACGGGGTGGGTCGTCCCGGTGGTAACCGGGGGCTGCCCGTTTGTTTATTTTTTTGTCCCGTGACCCGTTTCTCGGTCGTGTTTCAAACCGGGTCTCGGGTCAAACCGAAACCCGGGCGGGTCGCTCCGTTTTTAAAAAATTAATTTTTAGTTTTTTTATTATTTTAAATTATATTATATTAGATATATAATTTTTAAAAATCAAGGTAAAAAGTTTACCCATTTTAAATTTTAGATTTATTTATTTTTTATAATTTTTTTATTTTTATAATTCAAGTGGGTCTCGGGGCAGGAAAGTAAGGTACCTGTCCCGTTTTTCCAGAACAGGACGGATACCGGGGCTGAGCTGTCCGCGCCCGCGACTCACCCCTATTGGAAGGTATTGAAAGACCACCTACCTTATATCAAAATTACATAATATATTACCAAGGTACAACCTATCGAAAATTAAATGAAAATTACTCGTACACAACGAGAATATAATTATAGACCTTTATTAACCTTGATAGTTACCGTGAATAATTAAATTAATTTGGGTATATATAACCAATTTTAAACCATACTTAGAAAATTTGTAACTCCATCTAAGCATCAGCTACAATCTGCATATTATAGTTTGAGTAATTTGATACAATGATAATTAGGGTTATAAATTTTGACCTAAGTCCGCAAGTCTATAGGATCAAGCTCGACTCTAGGGTTTAGTTAGTCATGATAATTGAATCATGATCGTTCATTTTAATCTCATTTTAATCACATGATTGATTTATTTAAAAATAAAAGAAAGATTTTTGGAGTCTCAAAATAAATTAAGGTTTTGTGAAATAGCTAGATCAAGTCATCTCGCTCTCTTGTCCACAAGAACAAAAAAATCCATTAGATCTTGAATGGAGCTAATCACTTAATTAAAGGTTTCAATGATACTAAGTTATAAAGCTATATTTATGAGTTGAAACAAACACCAAATTAAAGAATTGACATATGATTGATCGATAAACGATTAAACTCCAAGATCAAATTTCTATTTGAAGATCCATTATAATTTTATCAATTCTAGGACTGATTTCTCTGTGTTTGTTAAACAAGCTAGAATCTAAATTAGGGTTAGAAGTCTTGAAGAAACATCTTTAATTTGGTAGTTATATATATAATTAATTTACACAAGCATGTGCATGTATACACACACACACAACATGCTGAACTGCAGAAATTGAGGTAACCAACCAAACAACCAGTCGCTGTTGAAAGACCAGCAGGTAGGTCAATTCATGTAGAACCCTAATTAATCTTTTAAATATTATGCCCACATCAATGTAACCTAATTTAAATCAAACATAATTCATAGCTGCAATCTGATACAAAGAAAGATCTAAAACTGAAATAAATATATATCGAAGCTGATGAAGTCCGTAGTCCTTTTTCCTTTCCTTACAGCAACCTTCCACACCTCAAAATCCATTTTATGCTAGCTATACTTACTTGTGTTTCTCCTCTTCTTCTGCAACTGCAAGTATATAGATCTGTAGATTGATAATTACAAATATAGGGTTAATTGTTCTTAATTAATTTCTACATAGAACAGACTTCAATATCATATCATTGATGTATTTACAAAAAGAATTCAAGATGATGGAGCAAGCAAGCAAGCTAGGGTTTGTCTGTATTTATATATATATAGTAATTTACCACAGTGAAGCATATCACTTGATGATCAATCGATGACCCTGCAAGCTATAACTCGATCCAATCACGTGAGATAAAAATCAAACAGATGGATTAAAATAAAATGATTGAGTAAAGAGGTGACAGGAAGAGAAGTGAGCACACATAGCTTCAACCATGTAGTTTCATGCAAGAAAACACCATGTGTGCTCACTCTCTTCTGTCACCTACAGACAGACTACAGACTACAGACTACAAACCTGCATCATATCATCATCGAGCTAGAGAGAAAGGGGTGTATAAAAAGAGGAAAGGAAAAGAAAGTGAAGATTGGTTTTATGTATGGTGTAGATCGATTAGATTGGTTTATATAGAGAAAGATTCGAGTCTCCTGTATTTGAGTCAATTGAGTAAGCGGAGGTTCCACTTCCCGGTACAGCAATTGTTAAACCCCACACCATGACACGACCGCAAGTCCGACCAATGACTGCTCAGTCTTCTTCTATCTTCCTCTTCTGGCGACTAGCATGGAATATTAATATTGCATGGTGCGCAGAGACAGACTGTTTGAATGCAAACAAATACCAGTCGGACGTCCACATGCATCTTCGACAGCTATAGGGAACATACAGATTAGATTGAGAAAAAATAGTTAGAAGATAAGATGGATAACAATATTATATAATTGAACAACTTCTCTTTAATCCTGTGTCGTTTACTTGAAACGAATATGAAGGACAAGCTTTTAGGAATGGCACATTTTAAGATGAACTTATCAAATCTGCCGCCTATTCTATTGTCGATGGCCCTCTCTTGACACTATTTAATATTTTGACGTTGAAATAATTCATATAAACAAATCTAACCGAACGTTTCCTATCGGACGGCACTGTACCACATCTCATAATGACGTCACCACAGTAGTCCGACCATGGTGGTGGACGGCACTGTACCATGGTCGAGACCGTCCGATTGACATATCCAATGTCATCCAATGCACGTACCGACGTGCCGTTCTGGAAACTAAGTTTCTTCTGGCGGTCCTATTAGTTAAAGGTTCTAATTTTGTACCTTTATTTTCTTATATATTATTATTGTCTTGTCCTATTATTTAAATACGGCGCGATTTTGGGACGGTCTCCTCTTTGCTGCGGTCCCTGCGACGGACCGTCGATCCGCCGTCCGTTGGCTGCCTCCTCCACAACCGTCCAATTGGTCTTCATGCTTCGACTGGGAATTCAGCGTGCAGAGGGACCATACCTCCCACTGTCGTCCTTGCGCCATGTCACTGTCATCTCATCTATCGTCGACGACCGGGTACGGTTCAAATTCACGCGCGTCTTACCACCGGCAGTACGGTACGGTTCAAATTCATCTCATCTATCCGAGTTTTCACCTCTTCAAATACACTCGCAAATCGCATTTCATTTTCCTCAATCTTCAAACATTCACAGGCCTCTATTACCTCGCCTTCGTCGACGGACCATACCACAGCTGCCTATTCCCTCCGCCGACGATAACTAGGTTATCCCTTTGCGTGCCTACACTCAGGTATGCCGATTTTTTAATTTTTCATTCTCCTCCTCGACAAGTGTACTGCCGGTTATGTTTTTTCTTCGTGTTCTTCATGCAACTTGTAGAACAGCAGATTGGATCAACTTCCAACACTGGCTGGTTTTAGCATTTTTTCTTACTAGTAAAAGGCATTCCTAAGTGACGATGAGGTTTTATCAGTGTATCTTAAGATATTGTGGAGGGATTGATTCCCTTACAGATTTTAGAAGAAGTTGAGAAGCTCTGTAGTATTTACTTCAAGCCCTGACTCCTTTATTTGTGGTTAGTTTCCTTCCTACATGAGTTCTTTCAATTTGAACTTTAAAGGGAGATTAAAAGGAGGTTGTTTTCAAAGTTCCCAACATCCTTATTTATAACAAAATCACCAAAAAATTATAGATGCAAATTACACAATAATTTTTTACAAATTTTTGAAAAGGAATGACAAACCTTAGAAACGATATAGGCCTCTGTTGGATTGTTTACAATCTTATCGTGCCTTGTTTCAAATGCTGCGAACGAATCTGCAAATGCTACATCAATCTGGAACATATCCCCTGGCCCTATACGATCTTGATCTCCATCACCCAAGACTTACATATCGCAAACATATGTAACCTCCCATTGCATACACCTAGATTAAAATCAATAATTTTCGACCAAAAAGTCCATCTCCCCACACCCCCAAAAAAATCTTGTTTTAAAAATCTTTTAAACTCTGAAAAAAATAAGATATTAAGTTTTGATATTAAAATTGTAGTTGTACCTCTTTAGAACAAAGTATGAACCAATATACATTCATAGTTTTAGCAAAAATCAGAAAATAAGCCGATTTTTTAAATTTTCATTCTCCTCCTCGACAAGTGTACTGCCGGTTATGTTTTTATTCGTGTTCTTCTCGCACCTTGTAGTTCAGCACATTTAATTTTTAATTTTCTTTAGACGATCTGGAACATTTCCCATGCCCCTATACTTTGATTTCGTGCAACAGTTGTCCAAACTTTGCTTGCTATCTCCACCCCCCCAAGACTTACATATCGCAAACATACGTAAATTCCCATTGCATACACTGAGATTTAATCCAATATTTTTCGACCAAATACTCCATCTCCCCGCCCTCCAAAAACTGTTGATAAACAAGTACTAATAAATGTCATTTTAGATGACAATACTCTATAAAAACTAAGAACAACAAATCTTAAAAAATCTGCACAATCATGAACATCAAAAAACAGAATATAAATCTTGATTTCCTTTGAAGTAATAACTAAAAAATTAATGGGATTAGAAGAATGTTCTTAAGAACCTATACTTTGATTTCATCCCCTGCCCCTATACTTTGATTTCATCCACCAGTTGTCCAAAATTACACTTCCCCAAAGTTCAGCCATGACATAGAACCAACAGAAACTCTAAATCCGGAGAATAGCAAGAAGCTTATTGGCTAAGGAAGCTAGGACCGAGAGCAGCAAGAATCTTATCGGCTAGCGCAGTAGGATGAATTGTGCTACTGAGAGGGTGCAAAAACTACCCAATAGCTCCAAAGAAGGCGATAAAAGGGAGCAATACAGTGTCGAACAAAGCTTCTTTGGAGAGAACATTTGAGAGTTTGGTGTAGAGTAGCATGAAACCAATGGCCATGGGGAGATTAACCCATCTCAGCACTGCTTCCTTTTGCAGTGACGACAAGCACATCCTTAGTATCTCTGAGAATAGTGTAATTGAAAAGAATATTGAACAACATAAGACCTAAAGCTACCATTTTTTTGAACCTCAGAAGATATTAATCACCTAGTCTAAATCAACCAGACAATAATTTTATAAAATTCTCTCAAATACACCGTGATAATATGAATATTAACAGCAATTCATGATCGGTAGAAAGTAGTCTGAAAATAAAGGATTTTCAGGTTCAAGGTGAACCTGAAAGTTCAGTTGATATTAGGTTATAATAAAAATATTGCTCTGTACACTAGCCCCAGGGCAGGCAATTCAGGGCAGTTAGCAATAGTATGAAAATAAAACATTTTTCAGATTCAAGGTGAACCTGAAAGTTAAGTTCAAGACCAATTAGAAAGTTCTATGTGATATTAAGCTTTAATATCAAAAGTTCAGTTGTACTTGTTTAGAATAAAGGATGTACCAAGATACATTCAGACCATGATCAAAATTCAGAAAATAAGTTTTTTCAGAAAAAAAACCAAAAACAAGGTAAACATTAGAAGAATCTAAACCCAAATAAAAATATACAAAGTCATTGAAAATCTTAACAATAATACAAGAACAACATCAATAGATACAACATTAGGCACTGATCAAATTTAGACTCCAATTTATAATCAGAATAATAAAAATGTTGCTCTCTAAACTATCACAGGGCAGGCAGGGAACAACCCAAAAAGAAAAACACATAAGAACCGAAATGATGATGTTCTGAATATTAATTCAGAAGATATAAATCAACCACAGATTATTTTTAGAAAATTCTCTCAAATACTGAGTGATAATCTAAATATTAACATCAAATCAGGATAGGTAGACAATAGTCGGAAAATTAAGCAGTTTTAGGATCAAGGTCAACCTGAAATTTCAGTTTTTATTAAGCTATAATAAAAATGTTGCTCTCGAGACTACCCCAGGGGATGCAGAGAACAACCCAAAAAGAAAGACACATAAGAACCGAAATGATGATGTTCTGAATATTAATTCAGAAGATATAAATCACCTAGTTATGGATAGCCTTAATCAACCAGAGAATAATTTTAGAAACTTCTCTCAAAAAATTGGTGCTTATCTTAATATTAACATCAATTCAGGACAGTTAGAAACTAGTCTGAAAATAAAGCATTTACAGGTCCAAGGTGAACCTGATAGTTCAGTCCAAACCAATCAGAAAAGTCAAGGTGATATTAAGCTATAATATTAAAAGTTCAGTTGTACGTGTGTAGAACAAAGGAAGAACCAATATACATTTAGACGATGACAAAAAATAAGAAAATAAGTTTTTTCAGAAAACAAACTCAAAACAACGTAAACATAAAGATAGAATATTATGAGGAAGTTCATTAGAAGATTCTACAACTAGTAAGTGTAAATCTAAGAATCTAAACCGAAATAAAAATATACAAATCATTGAAAATCTTAACAATAATACAAAAACAACATCAATAGAAGCAAGATTAGCCACTGATCAAATTCAGAGTCCAAATAATATTCAGAATAATTATAATTTTGCTCTGTACACTACCCCAGGGCAGGCAGAGAACTACCCAAAAGAAAAGCACATAAGAACCAATATGATGATGTTCTGAATATTAATTCAGAACATATAAATCACCAAGTTACTGATACTTTAATGCAACCAGTGAATAATTTCAGAAAATTCTCTCAATTACAGGTTGATAATCTGAATATTAACAGCAATTGAGGACAGGTAGACCGTAGTCTGAAAATAAACCATTTTCAGGTTCAAGTTGATGAGTTTCTGAATAAAAATTCAGAAGATATAAATAGTCTGGTTGTTAGTTCAAACCAATCAGAAAATAATTCAAAAGAAAAACCTATTAATATACAGTTGACATGGACATAAGTTCTGAAAATACGGTAGATATTCGAAAAGGCTTTTCTTTAGATGCTACTACTAAAGGCGCTGATGATAATACGTTCGATGATAAATCCGTCATTCATTTGACAAATAATATAATTTTTCATGAGAGAACTAAAGGATTCTCGTACGTAGTTTCGATTTTTCCAGTCACAACTCATGATGTCCTGATCCGCTATCTACACCTTAATATATTTTCTCTCTAATCCGTAGGAATGTATAATATAATACTGTCTTGCTTGGAGTCTCGGACTGTTTTTCGTGCAATTATAAGCTACTTTCCTATAATGTATAAAATTTAAATAATCTGTAGTATTATATATTATTCGGTTCTAATTAATATTAAAACTGCATTTAATTAAATATTTTTACCCGTTTACAGTATTTTTCTCTTTGCAAGCCAGCTTCATTTACTTATGTTCCATCAGATATCGTACAGATAATTGACTACAAAATATGTTAATTATTATTTAGGCCTTATATAGAAAATAATCATAAATTGATATCTAACCCTTATTGCTTATATCTATTTCTACAATATACCTGGTTATTGATAAGCCGGCAAGTACTAATATTATTCGTAATACATAACACAGATCATCTGATTTTATTTCTGTTGAGCAATGGTGATTATCACTGAGATCGTAAGTTATGGTATTTTATTAGTGTTTATAATTCATTAATACTAAGTATTTGTTTAGTTTTGTTAAAATGTTTCTTCTTTTTTAGGTAGAGCTAAGTGATTCTGACGAAGATTTGGATACATTTTCTAGACCTGTTCAATTTGCTGGTATGACCTTGTATTAGGTCAATTAATTGCTGTTCTAGTTTATCATTATCAATTTGTTGTTTTTCGCTGTCTTGTCCTTTATTTAGCATGTCATATGTATTATTAACTTTAACACGGCCTTAATGAGTGTTCTACATTAATAGGAGGCGTTGCAACTGATCGTGTATGTCGATCCAGAGTCACTGATTTTTCGGTCGCCCCTGAAGCACTTCCTACCGATCAGAATTCAACCCCAATTGTTTCACCCAATAATAGACGGGACGATCGTCCTGGTCTATGTTGCCAATGTAACAATCCTATACACACCATCATAAATTCTTGACATCCTTTAAATTTCTATAATTCGGTGTAGGTCATCTCCCGAAGAGAAAGAAACAACGGATCGACAAAAACAAAATTGATCATGAAGAACTTCCGCAAACGATTTTCCCAGAGACATATGTTAGGGGTGCAAGAAATAGTGAGTGACACTGATTATTGGTAATATCCCTTGCTGTATTATTTCGAATAACCCTGACAATAATTTGTACGTGTGATAGGTCGTTTCCTGGTCCAGCATCGTTGTTGTTATTCTGGTTATGTCAATACATATTCGTCTGTTCTCGCAAACTTACCTGGAGAGTTTTACGCCCTAGTATCCAAAATTGGATTTGGTCACTTCCTAAAGAGGTCAAATGTTGTCGTCAATTCTTATCATTTGGACGATCTAGTAGGTCGATATGTTGGCAACCACCAGTTTAAGCTCAAAGACGAGGTTATTCAGATAACTGTCGAGGATATCGGAAACATATTAGGGCTCCCATTCACTGGGAATCCTATAGTCTTCGGGCGTGGCCAGGATACAAGTCATGAAACCCCTTTCTGGAGGAAATATTTTGGAGTGAAACACGTTACTAGGTTCGGTCATTTCAACTTTTTTCCTTACATACATAACATTCTTGGGTAGCTCATGAACGTATATTTTTGTCGATCCAGTACTCTTGTTAAAGATGTATTTGTGAGAGTCGTGTCCCTAGGTAAGCAGGACGATCGATATGTCGAAGATTGTATGAAATTATGGCTATGCCTATTGTTCAGCTCATTTTTGCTGCCAACTTCGAAGATGACTATGCCTTTGAAGATTTTCCATTACCTCGAAAATCTAGAAGCCCTCGAACAACTGAATTGGTCTCAACTAGTTTTGGAACAGTTGTTAAGGAACATGGATTCTGCATCGCATTCTGTTCGACGTCGCGAGAGGATTGGTGATCGTGTAGGAGAGTATATCCACGGCTGTGTATTTGTCTTAAATGTAATATTTCCTATAGTTTTGTCCCTTAATTACCCATATTTTATATTATTGACATGAAATTATCCTTCGTAGGTATTCTTATGGGAACGCACTAATCTTTTCCCACCTACCTCGCCTAGGAATTTGGTGATATTCCAAAGATATGAAGGATGCACCAAACGAGGGAGTCAGACGATTAGTTCACTCTCGCATGAGGAGGTAAATTTATTTTTTCATTACATATTCATAATGACCTCAAAACAATATTCTAGTGTAGTTGCATTGATATGTTCACTTCGTCACAGGTCTCAAATATTCCCTTTACCTATAATGGAGATGGACCTTCCCATGAGGTTTTAGTATTGTAGAGAATATAAAAGATGTACTTATGTATTCACGTATTTGATAGACTTTTATGTTCCTCATTTTTGGATATTTGATATACAATTTCATTTCTACTGAAATTTTATAACCATTTTTGTTTGTAATTTTTTGTTTATACCTTTTGCTATACCAATTTACGCCAGGTAAATTTCAAGCCTCTATTCCAACCTACTCTAATGGAATTTATTCATTCTACAAGAATTAGGAGGCAACAATCTATACTAAGAAAGGTATGATATCAATCAAATAGCTTTTCTTCACGAAATAGTAAATTCTAATAATTTTTTTTTGAGGTAATTAGTGCAGCAAGGCTGAGGCCGTGCGTAATTCTACTCCCCCGGGTATGTAAAGCATGTTTCCTTTTGTATTTTAATATGTTTAATCATAGATCTTACGTTCCCATTTACATTAGAAGGTCAACCTGGATGTTCTGCCACTAAACTCTTAAAAAAAACGGAGGGAAGAAAGTACGACTTAGAATTGGATGTAAGCACTAATGTTGATTTATCTACGCCGTCAACTACGTCGTCGTTTGATCTCGACTCGGAAAATCCTATGAATGAATTATTTCATTGCATTGAGATGAGGGAAACTTTAGCCGCTAAGGATAATATTTCTGGCAATCTACAAGAACCGACAAACTGTAGCCCAGCTATTGTGCAAGGCTCAGAATACATGCTTGTGGAAGACGAAATTCCCAGTCCTGATTCCATCACTGATTATCCCCCACCCGAAAGAATGGTTGATTCATCAAATATCATAATTTCGAGCAGTATAGATGCCCATGAAGAAGTAGCCAATAAGGCAATTAGTAATGGTGTGTCGTCCACACATTCTAAGATCATTAATGAACAATCAGTCTTTTTAAATGGTCCAGTAAATCAGACTGTATGCCGGCCTAGTTTTGATATTCTACACCAATTTGGTATTGATGTAGCTGAGGATAAACAATGCTCTGGCTTCCCAAATTCCCCAGTACATGTAGTGAGGGAATCCGTCGAGAAAGTGGCTACTCCATATGTCTATTCGAAATCAAATTTGATACTTGTTGTAGAAGAAGGGCAGTCCATGTACAACCAGTTGGTTCATGATTCAAGGTATAGGAAAGTTTATATAGAGAAACAAAATGGAACAACCTTCACCCAATTGCATTTGAACATGGACGATGTGAGTCCTGATAGATTTACCGAAACTAACTATGGAATGAGCACTCCCTTAATGAATGATGGAAACCCATTAGTCGAAGCAGTAGTCTTATCTTCGCCCGAGTTCTGGGCATCTGCTGCTGCGTCTGCCGACGAACTTGAGAATTCGTTGCGGTCCCATAATAGTCACATAACAGCAGATGTTTCAGATGTGGTACGTAGGATAAATTTTTCCCAGAACATCTCGTCCGTGGAAACATCACCCTATGTATCGTCTATGATTAAACGAGTTAAGGAGAGAAACGCTGAGAAGGTACTTATTACATTTCTTATTTAGCATCCAATTGACTTGTATAACTTTTTTGTGGCAATGGTTGTCTTAAATGCTAACTCTACAGGTAGCTAATATCAGGAAGAAAGACCGTGAGGTGCACGACCATCTGATGATAGACGGACGACGCATTCTTAAGTTAAATGAACTTACTAAACGACTTGTCATGAAACCTGAGTAAGTTAATTTTTTGAAATATTGTTGATTCGGTTAGTTAATTTTAGACTTTATAATCAACTATAGAAATTTGTTCATATAACAGGTCCAGGTCCCTATCATTCTTCCTCATTAACAACGATAGTGTTTCTTGTTTGGGGCAACATCTTAACGACATATTGCAACACAAAACATATGATGTTATGGTGAGTGGTTTTAATCGCGGTATATGAATTTAATGATGTTAAATATCTTATTGTGTGATTAAAATTCTATAAATGTAGCTTGTCAAGGTATTCTTAGGTGTATTATGCGCCGAACTGACAGAAAAATGTGTACACCGGTCGAAATTCCAATTTGTGAACCCAGAATTGTTTGATGATGAGGATTCCAATCGGATCACCCGGGAATTGCCCATTCTGGTTGAATATCGAGATCTGGAACTCCATAATCGCATGGTTACTGCATCAATGAATGGCGACTATAAGAGTCACGCTCGGTTCTTCATCATTGCTATGAGGACCATGAATCATTGGCATTTCTTAGTATGGTCACGTGCTGGAAATAAATATACACATTATGATTCCAATCGCGAAGTACGTGGAGCCGTCAATGATGGTGCTGCCAAGCGTACGGTAAGTAATTTTTAGCATTATATTATAGTATTATTATTAATTTTTGCTTATATCGAACTACAGGCTATGTGGATGACCAACTGGTTTCAAGAATTCCTATTCACGGATAGGAACAGTGAACCAGAATTCATAAATTCTTTGCCGTATCCTCAAGAGATTAACCCGAAAATGGATGGTGGATTGTACATGTTACATGGAATCTCGTGTTTAATTGATTATTTGCACATTGAAGATGGTGTCTTCAACAATATTAGTCTTGAGGATCACATGCAATGGCGGAAGTCAGATGTACCGAAAATAAGAAACTGCCTATTTCGTAGACTATCTGAGAGAATGGAGTATGGTGATTGGAATGAAAAAATGCAAAATTCAAATGCCGGCGGAAAACGATTCAAAAGGAGATAGTACCTTAAGACCTTTTTTGTTCATCGTTCATAAGACCTTTTCCCCTATGAAAACTTGAAAATTTTCATGAAAACTTATAATTGATTTTCATGAGGCTACTTTTGCATTGATTATCACTGTGTAATTCCTAAGAAGGTAATATTTTAATGAGGATTGAACTTGCGATCTCATGCAAACTTGATATTTCGATCAAATTTTGCTATCTTCTTCTTAATTAAAAATGATTTGGTGTGGTATACTAGTATGCATGACTTTTAAGTTCTAATAGTTAAATATGCAGTGGGAAAAAAGAGACTGGAGAGTTTCTGCTAGGAAAATTCAAATGGGGTCACTCATTCTTGTCTTTGAACAGGTAAATAAATTCTTATTTTCTTACTTGAGAAACTGCCAAAGTGACAAGGTTTATTTGGAGGTTTATTTTTCCATTGTAAATCTACTATACAATCCGTAGTTGCATTCTGATGTATTTGTGTAAAAACCTGACTTACCATCTCCATCATCTGATTTTGTGATCTATATATATTTTTTCGCAGAGAACTACTAAAGGCATATCAGGCCATCACTACTGTAATGTCGAACAAGTACTGAATTAGTATCTTTCCAAAATTCTTGGCTTTCTAGTAATACTAGAGTCTTGGCATCTCCAACTGATCATTCTCCAGGTTTGCTAGCAATTCTAGGTTCTCATTTTTGTTTGATTATTCATTATCATGAACTTTTTACCGAATCATTTTTTGTTCCCATATTTAGAATGTGATTATGAAGATGATGGTCTTCCTCCTCTTGAGAAGAATATGAACCGAGTAAGCTTTGAATGACATTGTGATTCTGAAGATGATGGTCTTCCACCTCTTGAGAAGAATATGAACCGAGTAAGCTTGGAATCAGATTGTGATTTTGAAGATGATGGCCTTCCTCTTCTTTAGAAAAATATGAATCTAGTAAGCTTGGAATCAGATTGTGATTCTGTAGATGGCAGCCTTCCTCCTCTTGAGAAGAATATAAATCGACTAAGCTTGGAGAGTGAAGAAAGTGAAGAAGGATGATGGTCAATAAACATGAGAATTTTCTATAGTTATCCTGTTTTAACAATGTAGTAATTTTAAATAACAATCACTTGTTATTTCATTGCATGTTACACAAAGGTTGTATATCGACCATTAAATAGTTACTGTTACCGTCTGTGATGTCTATTGTTAATATATATAACATCTTTAATTCTCTTAATATATATCAGTTGGAATCTGAGTGATTTTCTTTTGCTTGCACCAAAATCTCTCTCTGTATATATATACACATATTGTAAAGAGATCACAATACAATTTTAAAAAAAGAGAGGATTAGCTCTTTGGTGGAAAAAAATTCATATGATAATACATGAAGATGAATAATTTTTATGTAGAAAGAAAATAATAAGGCCTTGAGGATTGATGAATACAGATTTAATTAGCAGTTTAACAAAATACTAAGATTAATTATCACCGGCTTTTCGATGCAGAATTCGATGACTGGTTTGAGACATCTAAACTTCTTTGCATATGACTAGGTAAAGGAGCAACCAGATCAAGGTGCTCGATTTTTGAGAAATCTTGGTTTTCATCGTCATTTGATGATTGCAAACTTCGTATGATTTCTGAAATGTTAGGCAACATCATCTGTCTGCAGTGGAGATGCAACAATGGCCGTATGTCAAAGATATCCCCACCAACAAAATTTAAGCCGAATGGAAGACGTTTGCTTGATGAAAATGGTTTTTTATCGTCCATGATGTCAGGTGATGAGTTAAGGAAGAGCTGATATCCATCTTTTGTGAGCATTCCAACCATATTTATAATCTCCTAGGAGTGGTGTGCCTAACACCTCTGTACAATGAACACGGAGCTGAAATCGAGAAATTAGAATAGAGAGAAAATCAGATTAGCTTTATTTGATAAATATTTAGACAGATCAACAGCTTACCTGATGTTTTAGACCAGTTAGTGGGCAGAGCTCTAAATATTTAGGCAGAGCTCTTACCTGATGAGTTCTCGGTAAGATATTATTACCAAAATTAAGGAACCAAGTATAAACACCTTGCCTATGTTTACACTAACCATGTTGATATGAGCCAATCACTTTATGCTCTCTCTACGACTGCCAGGCTGATCCTCGCCAAATACAGAATTTGGTTCTATAAAAATCACAACACCTCTATTCCTCATTTAATGTTATTGATCCATCTGGTTCCAGGAATGACATTATACGGTCCAGAACCTGCAGTATTAACATTTAAAAATTGATTTATCATGTACATGAATCAATAATTGACTGTGGGTATTAAAACAAAATAGAAAATAGTATACCGTTGGATTGCAGAGGTTTGCCATGGCAAGTACAACCCATTCAACACATTCGATGGATTTTATTAAATCCCCAGGAATCCATTCAGACTTTGTCAATTTCTGCGATCCATTACCATTTTTCTAATAATTTGATTCATATTAATGGTGTCTAACCTATTACATACAAGATAAGTAATATGAGTGGGTAGAAGGATTGTAATTTACATGATGTGTTGCTTAAGGAAGATACCTGGCCGAGTGTCCCCAAGCTTCTAGAAGAAAGATGGCTGTTCAGGCCTACAAAAAGTATGCGAGAAATCATTGAAAAATGCAAAGAATAGAAAACCAAAAAAATTAGAGATAAAAGAAAGCACCTTGGTGAAGTAATTAAAAAAGTCTTTTACTAATGGACGTGGTCCCATCAAGTCGTAAACAAGGATATTTTCTTTCTCGACATAATTGGGAAAAAAGATCTAATGTCTTGTAAACTAATAAAAGCGTTAGAGGTTTTTTACACACAACGAATACATAGATTACCACTCTAAACAGCTTTTTAGTGTAACAAAATAAAAAATAGCACTCAAAACAGTCGAAACAATCCCCTAGACAGCAAGTCAAATGAGAACCCAAATACAAACTAAAAAGATATTAAAGAGAAAATTCAGTCAGAAAGTAAAAACAAATCCAATAGTAGTAGCTCTAAGTAGACTAAATTGGACCTTCCTACTAAAATCTAAAGATATGGCTCTAAGATGTATAAAAACATTCATAACTAGAGTTAAACATAGATATTAGGTTATGAAACCAAAATAAAGATAAGAGGAATACATAATCAAATACTGAAGGAAGATTTAAATTCCAAACCAAAAATAGAATTGAGTCATTCAAGATTCAATTTTTATAAAAAAACTAAAAACAAAACAAGACATATGAAGAATCATTATAATCATTAGAAACCTAGATAAATCAGTCATCCAAATTCTCTAACATGTTAATTAAACCTACTGAATTCATTGGTAATGGATATACATGCAAATAAAAAATTCGAGACCGATCGTTAAACTCAATCAAGAGATAGATATCTATAATTTTTTTGAATGTGAAAATCTCCCAAATATACATTAATATGCTTATAACACATATCATTAGGGTTCTATATGACAGAAATTTAAATCATATCGAGACAGTACTCTATCTTATTCATTTATGGTAATCTGCTGCGCAACTCCTAGCGTTATGTCCTTGTTTGTTGCACTTCTTGCAACATCTTGGTTTTTTAACCCTAATTTCCCTGGTAGATTTAAACCTCGGGTCTGCCTTGCTTGGACGTCCTGTATTTTTCCCACTACCTTTGGTTTTTGCTGCCTTTGGGTTTCCTATTATGGGTGGGCTAGTTATTTTGTCTTCAAATCTGGTAATCGATCTTGAATTTGATTGCTGGATATTATTTGCCTGTATAGCCTCAAATTCTTTCAAGCATCCATCTAGTCTTGAAATTAGGTCCACCTCTATCTCGGGAGCATTTGCAATAATTTTTGCACATCTATTAAAAATTCTTGTCATTGCGTTACCTTCAGATGTTTGCACAGAATAACTATGATTTGCAGATTTCTTTGCCGTCATTTTCCAACGATCACATATCAAAGACGAAGGTAACTCTGTCTGGCCGTTAGACGTCAGGAAACATATTATATGGCGGCACGGAATTCCTTTGCTAGAGAATAAGTGACAGCTGCAGGACGGCGTATCTAATGATTGATCGCATGTAATTTTTGCAGACTCAATTTGAGTGTATATCCCTATGACGATGTGGACATTCATATCCTGTTCGAAGAAGGCGGTGCAGTTAAAATATTACACTAGGTAGAAATAAATTATTTTTCAACCTTTGGGACTAGGGAGGCTTACATTGGGATTTACTCTGATGTAATAGCATACACTCTTCTGTACCTGTTGCTGGTAGAGTAAGAAGACCTCCGTTGTATATATCGAGAGCAAGCACTTTTCTATTTTGAGTTGGGTAATTAGTAACGGGGGCGCATCTCTGTCTCTGTGGTCAAGTTCTTCTAATCTGTTTCGTTGTGCTTGCAATACTACCTCTAGGGAACAAACGAATTCGAACAATGTAGATGACCTTTTCACATTTAACTTCACTAGTGAATTCATACCCTCACTTCTTTGTGTGCTCTACATGCCGCCGAAGAAGTGTTTGGTCATGTATATTGGACACCATTGTGCTCGAATCTCGTACATGTCTCTCAACCACTTGTTTTCTTGTAGTTTATTTTCCTCCGTCCAGGAATTCCAATCATGCTCGAAGATGGCGATATTCTCTGATGTGTTTAGTATTTTGTTAAATTTCTCCATCTCTGCCTTATTTCTGTATATCGTAGGTACCTTATCACACATCTTGTGTGTAATGTGCCATTTGCATAGACGGTGAAACGCATTTGGAAACTCACTCGATATTGCTCCTTTCATAGCAGCGTCTTGGTCAGTGATTATTGTCTTCGGGTAATTCCCCATGCATTTTTTGAACTCCGAGAATAGCCATATAAAGGATTCTGTAGACTCGTTAGATAGAAAACCATTTGCGAACATAACTGTACGAAGATGGTTATTAACCCCACAGAAAATCCCAATAATTAATTTGTACTTGTTTGTGTTGTATGTTGTATCAAAAGTTATAGCCTCGCCATATTCCTTATATTCCTCGATACTTGTTGGGTCAGCCCAGAATAATTGTTTCAAAGATCCTACGTCAAAGGACAATATATGTAACTTTAAGTGAAAACAGTTCATTTTGGTTAGCGATAAAAACGTAGCGTACCTTCCGCATCTAGCTGGTACGAGTAGTAGTATTTTTCGTTAACTTCCTTAAGTGCTTTAAATTTCTCTATTAAAGTCTCGACGTCATGACTATTCATGTTCTCCTTGTCGTCACGTCGGTAGTTGGAGAAATCTTGGTGAGTAAATGCACATTTTGAGAATCCTCCAGACTGCATAGCAACATATGAATATTGCTGACTGGGAGGTATGTTTGTCGCATCAAGACTGCCTATTAAATTTCTTGCATAGGGAGTGATTTCCCTATTTATCCTCAAGAACCTTTTCTTCGACGGCGTGGAGAGATCGTGGTTGTGATTATCATCGAAACCAGATATTGCCCACATATCTCCTTGTATCTTAATAGTTAGTTGTGCCTTGCATCCTGTTCTTGAATTCCTGATGTGTCTAGGCTTCGTAGCTACAATGCTTGGATTTTCTACGATTGGAATCTTCGCTTTAGATTTTCCTTCCTTCGCACAAACGTAGGTTTTCTTACGTAGTCCCTTGCTCGAATGTTTAGTTGAGCTTTTACGCACGCAGAATCCTTGCTGCCTTGCAAATGCGTAGTAAATATCTTCAGCCTCCTTTATGGAGTCGAAAGTCATACCGACCTCTGGATGTTCGACGATTCTGATAGAAAAGAGGAAATATAAAAATCACCACAGTATGGATTAGTGGTTTACATACGATTATTCTAACGTAGAATTCTAATCGTATCAGTTTACCTATTGCAATCCTCAACATAATTCTCGTCTACGGACCTTCCATTTGGATCTTCTCTGTTAGTTTAGTATTATCTTTAGTACATTTCAGTAATGCATAAATCGTGCTCTACTCACAAATATCATACTGGCAAGTATGATGTATATTCCATATATGATGTATATTGTACTCTAATACATGACTTACCTATCTGGCGTGTTCAAATCCATATTTTTTGTTCAAATTGTATCTAATAATAGTTATTTCGCATCTGCACAAAAATGCAAAAATTAATAGTTTTTTTGACTCAAAGCAATTTTAAAAATTGCAGTTTGATTAGAAGACTACATATGACAGACAATGAAAGAAATTATATAAATGAAAAACAAAGCTTTTCATCATTTGTAGTCGGGACTAGTATTGATATAATGTGTTAACCAAATTGAAATTTGAAGAATCCATCTATGAAGAATCAAATTGAATTTTGAATCTAAGGTATTGTAGTGAAGGCATGTCAATATCAAATTAGTCGAGTTTCAATTAAATGATCTAATAAAATCTTTAGAATTCCAAAGAGAGGCATGATGATTAACAAAATAAAAAAATATGACTACTACCTTCAATGTATAATCATTTCTAAATTGATAGAACAATAAGTGATCCATCTATGAAGAATTTAATTTGAATTTGAATCCAAGTTCACTTAGTGATGCCAGGTGAATATCAAAACAGTCCAGCAATATTAAAATTCCAACGAAAACCATGATGAATAACATATTACAAAAGGGTTTTCTGCTACCTTATGACGCCAACCGCCCCGTCGACATCCGAAAGAAGGATGAGATTATGGAAAATTATCTGAAGACCTGAATTCACATGATAGTAAATATTCATTTTCAAGAATCAAACTATCGCAAACGTCTAGGAATTATACTTGCCATATGGCTGCCAATATCGCAAAATATTAGAAATATTTTCAAAAATGAAACTATCAAAACTTGGATCAATCATGGTATGACAACTTGTCATTATCAGTCTCATCAAAATGGGAATGATTTAGGTTTTGTTCTTGTATTTAATCATCTTGCATGATTATGCCATTTTCATTGGTGAAACATGTAGCAGATTAACCTAACGCTAGGTCTATTGGTTTCAATCAAGATCGAGTACATTTCATTAAGATTGGCATTTTTTGAAATGGACAATAATAAGTAAGAGGATCTTCCTGTGTATAGAGAGATCCTTCCAAATTTGGTATAACAAGAAGCAGAGCAGTCTATGAAGAATCAAATTGTAATTTGAATGAATGGTAATATCAAATTTGAATTGTATTTTTTGATTGCATGTTAATATCATATTAGTAAGTTTGAATTAAATGACATCATAAAATATTTAGAATTCCAAAGGAAACCACAATGAATAACATATTAGAAAAGTTTTTCTTCTACCTTATCATGTGAATCCCCCCGTCCACATCCGAAAGAAGGTTGAGATAACGGAAAATTATCTGAAGACCAAAATCATGGTATTAAATAGTTATTTTCAAACATGAAATTATCAGAACTTCGATCAATCATGGTATGATAGTAAATAGTCATTTTGAATTTTTGAGAAGGTCCTATTGAAGTAACAGTTCAATGAAAATGGTAACCAGATGAAAAACCTTATTTTGGTGTCTATAACCATGAATTGAACTATTTCACCTTATTTTGGTATTAATGCCTGTGAGGCAGAACATAGTATCTGGTTTGCCTCGTAATTCATCATACCGAGGTTATGCTGTATTGTAGGCTAAGTCTAGAGGTAATAGGCAGTGACCTTAACCAGGAGCCTATGTGTTATATTCTATTAATTGTTTTTAAAACTGGGTATCTTTGTTACATGTAATCTGGAATCTAAAATAATAGGTATTAGTTACAATCTGTTTCCTTTTGTTTTGATAAAATATTTGCTCATCCAAAGTTTCTCGAATGTAGTTGTTTTTTCTAGTCGCAATTGATATTGTCCTGATTCGCTATCTAGACCTTAATATATTTACTCTGTAAAAACTAAGATATTAAGCAATAATATAAAAAGTTCAGTTGTACATGTTTACAACAAAGGAAGTACTAATATACATTCAGACCATGAGCAAAATTCAGAAAATAAGTTTTTTTAGCCAAAAAAATCAAAACAACGTAAACATAAATCTTTGAATATTATGAGGAAGGTCATTAGAAGAATCTTGAACAATTTAGTCTAATTCTAAGAAAGTAAACCAAAATAAAAATATACAAATCATTGAAAAATTTATCAATAATACAAAGACGACATGATGAGAAGCAAGTCAAGGCACTGATCAAATTCAGAGTCCAATTTTTAATCATAATAAGAAAAATGTTGCTCTGGACACTACCCCAGGGCAGGCAGAGAACAACGCAAAACGAAAAACACCTAAGAACCAAAATCATGATGTCCAAAATTCATAAATCACCTAGTAATTGATAGTGTAAATCAACGAGAGACTAATTTCAGAAAATTCTCTCAAATACCGGGTGATAATCTGAATATCATCAGCAAATCAAGACAGGTAGACAAGAGTCTGAAATTAAAGCATTTTCAGGGTCAACGTGATGAGCAAAATTCAGAAAATAAGTTTTTTTAGCCAAAAAAATCAAAACAACGTAAACATAAATCTTTGAATATTATGAGGAAGGTCATTAGAAGAATCTTGAACAATTTAGTCTAATTCTAAGAAAGTAAACCAAAATAAAAATATACAAATCATTGAAAAATTTATCAAATTTTAAGTAGGTCATTTTCAAATTTTAAGTAGGTCATGATGAAGTAACAGTTCAATGAAAATGTTAACCGGATGAAAAACCTTATTTTGGTATCTGTATCAATGAATTGAACTATTTCAACTTATTTTGGTATTTATGCCTGTAAGGCAGAACTTAGTATCTGGTTTGCGTCGTAATTCATCATACCGAGTAGATGCTGTATTATAGGCTAAGTCTAGAGGTAATAGGCAGTGGCCTTAAACAGGAGCCTTTGTGTTATAGTCTATTAATTGTTTTTAAAACTGGGTATCTTTGTTACATGTAATTTGAAATCTAAAATAATTGGTCTTAGTTACAATCTTTTTCCTTTTGTTTTAATAAAATATTTGCTGATCCAATGTTTCTCGAATGTAGTTTTGTTTTTTCTAGTCGCAATTGATATTGTCTTGATTCGCTATCTACACCTAAATATATTGACTCTGAAAAAACTAAGATATACATTCAGTTCAGTTGTAACTGTTTAGTTGTAACTGTTTAGCTCTAATATAAACAGTTCAGTTGTAACTGTTTAGAACAAAGGAAGAACCAATATACATTTAGACCATGAGCAAAAATCAGAAAAAAGTTTTTTCAGAAAATAAACTAAAAACAACGGTAACATAAAGATAGACCATGACGAAGTTCATTAGAAGATTGTAGATGGTTATAATTAGTAGTGGTAAAATCTAAGTATTACATTATTGTATAGCCTAATAGTGTAATAATCAATAGGGTTATAGCTTATTTTTTAGAGGATTGTACTTAGTGTTAATCATTTTAGAGGGTCATAAATAGTAGTGGTAATATCTAAGTATTACCTTATTGGACAGCCTAAGAGTGTAATAATCACTAGGGTTATAGCTTATTTTTCAGATCGAGTAGTGTTTGTAATGTAGGAAAAATGTCAATATTTCAAATATAGTTTTAGTTTTACCTGTACATTGGTCCCAAAACTCAAGAACGACCGGATCTTCTCGTTTTTAATCAGTTTACTTACATACCTGACAGAAAGTAAAGGAAAAATTTAAGTGGCAGGAAAAGATGCAAAAGCTTAGCAGTGAGGTCTATTATAAAATAAATTATTATAATTATTGTGAATTATCCTTTAGATGAGTCATTGTTTGAAAATCATGTTTTCGATGATTCATGTAAAACCTTGGCAGTGAGTCTTATTTTACAGTAAATTTATTTTTATGAACAGCAATATCTATTTCATAGAATTGTACAAAGTATCAATATGTGGTTAGATAGTATTTAATATAGTATATTTGCAATCCAGCAAACCCATTCCCCTGGACTAATTCCAGCAATCCCTCTAATTTTTCTTATTCATTAAATAATCCAGAAATAAACAGGTATATAATTTTTTTAGAAATTTGTTGACCTCAATTAGTTAACGCTATGATTAAAAGCTGAAAATCATCAATTCCTAATGCCATGTAAAAGAGTACATTTCATTAACAATTATAGAAGAAATTTTAATCCTAACAGTACTCATTAGAAAATAATTGAGTACTAAACAACTATTTAATTCTTTAGAAATTTGTTGACCTCAATTAGTTAACGCTATGACTAAAAGCTGAAAATCATCATTTCCTAATGGCATGTAAAAGAGTACATTTCATTAACAATTAAAGAAGAAATTTAAATCCTAACAGTACTCTTTTAGATTTTCGACCCAAAGCAATAGATCTTTTTCAGTGGGGAGGAGTATTGAAAGACTGGGCCAACCAATCCTTCAACTCTTGTGCTTCAGTCAAATCAGTTTTCTTGTAAGACTCCACAGCCTCATCGTAGTCGTCGTCCGATGTAGGTTCTATCGGAAAATTGGCCATTAAGGGCATGTAATTAGGATGACCCTCCGGGATTGATTGGAAACAGCAACCACATTGGTTAAGTTCAGGTAACCTCCTATAAGGGTTCTCAAGTCGATATTGGGAGAGTTGCACCGGTTCTTCAATCACAGTAGGAGGCGGATATGGGTATTGGTTTAGGATCACTGGAGCACTGTGGACAAGGAATTCAGAGCACATGACAGGTTCGTGTGCATGAGAGGTCTGTCCTTGGATCATTAAAGAGTTCCTTGTCCATAAAGGCCAGCACCCCTGCATCGCAGATGGTGTTTGAGGCGATGGCGCAGAAAGGGGCACACTACGTCCTGTAATAACAGGGCTGGGGGCCGGTAGATCAGCAACAGAACCGTTCTCCGGTTCATCATCGCTGATGACAATTATCTCGTGAAGGTTTCCCCTCCTCCTCCTCACTCGGTTGTTCTCCGGAGCATTTCTTCGCCGAGAACTCATTCCCTAACTACAAACAAACTAAATCAAAATTTTGTTGATTGAAACTACAAATAAATGATGAACAACCACCAAGAACTCATTGCTTAACTTTAAGCGATTCAAATTTAAAGAACTCATTACTACCCTTCATTGTTATTCATGAAAAATATTTAATCTTTGCAAAAAAAAAATGTAAACATATGTTTTCATGAATTATCAACAAAAATATCACCAAAATTATCACCAAACATATGTTTTCATAAATATTTAATCTTAATTTTTAGCATCATTATCACCCAAATTATCTATAAACATAAGAATTCTCATCATCATATATACTTTAATTAGAACATGTCATATATTCTCGTAAAAAATCATCATCATCATCGATATATAAGATATGTAAGCGATAACTCACATTAGTCGACAAGCATTAGGATTTTCATCACTAAATACATCATACGACTCAATGTTTGATGATGACAAATTTACAGATCCAACTTCTATAATCGGCAGTTGATAATAAGGATAAAAACAAGGAGGAGGTAAACCTAATCAAACAAGAAATCGTTCTGAAATTATTAAGGCTATAGCAGGATACTAATAAAAAATCAAGTGAAGGAATTTAAAGGAGAACAGGGAAAATATTGCTGTTCCAATGGGTCGGAAAAAAATAGGCAGAACAGGGAAATGTAAAAGACAAATCAAAACCGACGATGAAAAACTGAAAAATGTAAAAGACAGAGATAGGCAGAGGTTTACTGGAAAAATCATTCATCAAAAACTCAAAACAAATCAAAAGATTTACTAGAAAATTATCGAACAATGGGGATTTAATTGAATGCCTCCCTCAACAAATACCTTGTGGTAGTCGATATGGCTGGATGAGATGCCTCTTACCCATTGCTCGCCCATTGCTTAAATAGACAGGATGAAGACCGATCCAGCTCGCCCCATTTCAATCGCACTTCCTCCCCTGCGGTTGCTTGATTTCGCGTGGTACAGACGATATGGCACAAGGAATATTTGGGGAATTAGGCGCACTCGAGTAGGTATGACGACGTCGCCGTGAACTGACACCGTTGGCGCAGGGACGTCGACGTTCATCGTATGTGATGGAGGTCGTCGTACGAAATGGGTCATTGGCCGGACGCTACAGGTCAGATAACAATTGACAGAGGAGGTGAGGGAGGCCGACGTACAGCGTGGGTTAATTTCGTATATACGAGGAGGTGAGGGATGAACTACGGGATCTGTGCCAATTTCTGCCGAAATCGTTGACTGCAGGATGGACGTCGGATGTCCATCCACGGCAGTCGGGAGAAGGACCGCGCCAACGGTCGCCCGTCTGTGATGTTTATTGTATTTAAATATATGATCTTATTAATTACCTAAATTGAAATTAAATAGGATATGACCCTTATACTGGTTATTCGTTTGAATCGTCATTTTCCATATCATTGTCTTCCTCAAAAACGTATGTATACACCTCGCTTTCACTATAAGGAAAAACGATATTTAGGGATGATCATAATCCGTCACTAATGATTAAAAACCGTCGTTAATTAGTAATTAGCGACGGAAAATGGCATCCCCACCTCGTCCCTGAAAGTCGTTTCGCTGACTTTCTAAAGACGGCCTTGATTTCAGTCCCTAAATATTATTTAGGGACGACTTTTTTAATACCGTCTCTAATTATCAAGCACTAGAGAGTAGTCATTAAGACGTCAACCATAAACAAAAATCATAATTAGGGAGGGCTTTTGCAAACCGTCCCCAAGCCATCGTTATAAGTATCGTAGAATTTTCACAAAATCCTTTTTCAGATTTAGGGTTGTCCGGTCCCAAGTCGTCGTTAGTATCGTGGAATTTTCACAAAATCTTTCTTCAGATTTAGGGTCGTCCCCAAGTCGTCGCTAAATCCGTCCCTACAAGTCTGTTGTCTTGTAGTGTTGGCAGAACTATCCGGTTCGATATTCGTTGTACAAGACATTTGACTATCTTATACTTTATCATTATAGCTTCGACTGACGCCAGAGCTTTCCTATTTGTTTCATTTTTTAATTGACCCAAGTTTGTTTTTTCCGTCCTTTGTGTACAATATATCATTTTTTGATCGATCTTCATTTGTTCAAAACACGTATCATTGACCTACGTTTTTTATTTGTTATGATATCGCAGATGGAACCCGATGCCTTCGATGTTCATTGTACCGACTCTATTCAGCAGACCATTTACGTACTTCAGAGAAACATGTGTTGGCCGGAAGAACCTTGTTTGGATGCCTCCACTGATGACGATTTCGATTTCGCTGATGATAAAAATGTTTCCCTTCAAATGCTACGTATATATTGGTATTGATCTTTACGCCCTTTCTTCTGGCGGTCGTCGGAAAATTACTTTGAAGTTTGATACAAGGAGTACTGGTGACCCGTTATCTATTGAGGTTGTACATATATAGTAGTCTGTTGTCTGATTTATAAAATAATTTTTGTTAATTTACAAATTATTTACAACTGAATTTGTTAATTTACAATAATTTTTGAGAATATATTCATGGTTAATTTTTATTGTTTAAATTCATTTTTAAGTATTCTAGTGAGAGCATACTAGTTTATTACTACAAAGTAAGGGATTCAGTGACCGAATCCTATTTTTATATTTTTACTTAAATTTACCCGATGATGTATTATGTAGATCTGATATATCATCCGAAGGTTGATATCTCTGTATATGTAGAAAGTTAAAAGAGGTATTATCCATTATCAAAAAAAAAAAATAGTCTACTACTAGTTTAATTTTTCATAAAATACCCATTGAACCAATTGAATCCGCCCACGGCCCACCTTAAGATAATACTTTATATTTCCATCTGATTAGCAAGGCCTGCAGAAACTAATGGATTCTTGTGACTTTTACCTAACAAAAACATTCGACTCTTTTTAGATCCGATTAAGATCCGTGAAGCGAATACCCCTCTCTCTTACCATTATCACTTTATCAGGCAACTGCTTACATAGTTTCAGTCTTTCACGTCTAGTTACAAATAGATCAGGAATAAAGCCTAAATTACAAATATTTTAAAATCAAATATCTCACGATCACGATCTCATCAGCCATTCGGTCTATCAGTTTATGTTCGTCTCTCATGTTCCATTTCACTACGATTTAGGGTTTTATTCCGACCTCCTTTCGTACTCTGCACACAAAACTAGCAGGGCTTTATTTAACTCACTTCTTATCTTTTGCAGTGTTTTGGTGTCTGTTTGGAATCTTCATTTCGAATATGTATATAAAGCAGGTCATCATCGAAGGTTTTAGGAGTTACAAAGAGCAAATTGCGACTGAACCATTCTCTCCAAGGGTTAATTGCGTTGGTAATTTCTTCATGTTTTTCTTCTTTCGTCAATTTCAACTTAATTTTCACCATTTTTCTGAAATATTAGTCTTTACAGTTGGGGCTAATGGTTCTGGAAAGACCAACTTCTTCCATGGTAGGATGTATATTTTCCCGCTTCATATTTTACTCTTTTGTTTGACTATTATTTTCTGAAACGGAAACAACATGTCTAGCCATAAGGTTTGTCCTTAGTGACCTCTTTCAGAACCTGCGCAGTGAGGATAGACAAGCTCTTCTCCATGTAATGTTGCCTTTTTTTTGGGTCTACTCTCTCCCTTAATTATTTCTCGCTTCTTTATTATATATTCAATCATTTTTCTAGGAAGGAGCAGGCCACCAAGTTTTATCTGCATTCGTTGAGATTGTATTTGACAATTCCGATAATCGTATTCCTGTGAGTTTCCTATTTTCTAAGAATAATGGTTGATTTTAAATAATGACTAACTTTTATCCCTATTTCAAAGAAATCAGACACACACATATGATGTTTTTTTTTTTAAAATTTCAGGTTGATAAGGAGCTAGTCCGGTTGCGACGAACCATTGGTGCAAAAAAGGATGAGTATTTCTTGGATGGAAAGCATATCACGTGTGTTTTCTATTTTTCTTCTCACTATTGCTGTATCGAAGCACCATATATGATAAAATATTATCCTTATTTACAGGAAAACTGAAGTTATGAATCTCCTTGAGAGTGCTGGTTTCTCACGTTCAAATCCATATTATGTTGTTCAACAAGGAAAGGTACGTGCATCTATTATTATTTTTTCAGTTTGGGATGGTTAAGTTTTTTGCTAAGCATCATCAAGCAGAAGAAGGTTTTTATATTTTTATTGGATTTATTTTTATGATTCAAAGATTGCATCGCTTACGACGATGAAAGATTCCGAACGACTTGATCTTCTAAAAGAGATTGGTGGCACTCGTGTTTATGAGGAGAGACGACAGGAAAGCTTAAAAATAATGCAGGACACTGGCAAGTGCAAATGCCTTATGATTGTTTGAAATTTCCTTGGGACCATTATGTTTTTTTAATTTGCAAATTTCTTTCAGGAAACAAGAGAAAACAGATTATTCAAGTTGTTCAGTACTTGGAGGAGAGGTTAAGAGATCTGGATGAAGAAAAAGAGGATCTGAAAAAATATCAGCAACTTGACAAGCAAAGAAGATCATTAGAGTATACAATTTATGACAAAGAGCTTAATGATGCAAAACAGAAATTACTGGAGGTTAGATAAATTGTAAAAAGAAATGCTTAGTTTTTTTTCTTTTCTGTAATGTTTTTTTAGAAATCTTGTTAATGTTCACACTTCACAGGTTCATGGGACCATGTAGTTAATTTTAGAACATTTAGCTGGTTAGTATTGGAAGCGGAGGGGTGCCAAATAAACTGAATGCCAAATCTGAATGAAATATTGAACTAGATTAATCTGAACAGGTTAAGTTAAATAAATAAATTTTTAACATAATAGAAATATGAATCCGGAGGCTCAATAATCAAAAGTAATCATAGATTTGAAGGCAACGCTTTAAGCACGCTAAAGCACCCCTGAACAAGGACTTTTTTCAGGACGGGTTATCGGGTAAAGATCTTCCCGATTAGATGTATCTTTTTCTAAAATTAAAATTATTTTTATTTCCAGTTTTGCCCCTAGTCTTTTTTTTAAGAAATTAAAACTTTCATTACTGAAAAAGAGGTCGGGCAAAGCCCAAGATTACAAAATAATATAGGGAAATGCAAGTACAGTAAATGTAAAAACAATGTCTATCTCTTATGCAGCTATAACCCTGATTAACTGGCCAAGGATTGAAACCTCAAGAGGTTGGACTCCCATGAGCGTATAGCTTGTATTTCAATCTGTGAAAAATTGTGCTTCTTATAGGATGTAGAATCATATGCAATGCTCACATCCTTTATAATTTCTCTGTTGACAATTTCTGGGGGCCTTAGGGTGTGTTGTTTTAATCTCCTGTTCCTTTCACACCATATGTGCCAGGAAAGAGATGCTAGCATAGTCCAGTGTACCCCCCAACAACTGGACTTGTGGGTGAATTTTTGTATTGTTTCCATAATATCTCCTATCCTAATATCTATTGCGGGAGATGGGGGATTTTGCCCACTAAGTGTCCAAACAACATTATTAAGACAGCTAGTGGTCTCTAGCAATAGGGATCTAGTGTAATGGTAGTTAAAGTATAGGTGTTGTAATGTTTCTTCCTCATTTCCACATAGTGGGCAGGACGTATTTATGTTGAGTCCCCAGCTTTGCAGTCTAGTTAAAGTGTTCAGACTCTTGACCTTAATTCTCCACAACAACATAGAGAATTTAGGAGGCCTTTTGGGCCAGATTCCTAGATTTATCTCTTGTAAGATGCCTTTGGGCCTTAATGTTTTTGAGTGTTTGGAGGGGGCAATTTGTGTGACCCTATAGTTACTCAAGCAGTTTATACATTTCCTTATTGTTTCCTTATTAGCTAGTATAGTTTTTCACATGTGAGAGTCCAGAGTAGGCCTACACTCTATCTCTCCAATGCTTCTTCCTTTGATGTACCTAATTTTTATCCAGTCTGCTAGTATGGAGTTATTAGGACTCCACATCCTCTCTGTTCTTTTAACCAAAGCTGAAGCATTAGTTGCAAAGAAATCCCTGACCCCTATTCCGCCTTCGCTCTTTGGGAGTGCCATTTTTTCCCAACTACTCCCTCTTCTCCCGTCCCAAATGAAATTGTAAGCTAGGCTTTGAATCTTCTTAATAACTGTGCATGGCAGTGTGGTTCCGTTTGCCCAGTATTGAAAACCCCTAGTCTTTAAGTTAAATTAAAATAGTTTAAACTTCCCCCCCAAATCCTAGATTTTAGAAAATCTCTTTCCCTCTTCTCCTTTGTGATTTCATTGGAGCAGCCGCCCCTCCTTGCCGGATTTCAGCTCTACATCACCGTAGTTGGCTCCTACTTCGCCTGGAGACTTCCCTCATACTGTTCTACTGTTCTCTTCTATAAGGTGGGCTTTCCCCCCTCTCCAAGACCACCACTTCTCGAACTTCGTTTTTTTTAAAACATCTACTACCTCGGATTTAATGTTCTGTATTTTTTATAGGTTTTATAGGTAAATATAAGATATGAGAAATATATGAAAATTTCCATATATTAACGAAAATGCCACTAGGGCTATAAGCGCCCAAAGCGAAAAGATGCTTCCTGAAAATTGGAAGCGCTTTTCTCTTTTTTAATCAACATAAAAATAAGATGCTGAAACCTTACAAATTTCAAGGATTAAACAAATGATTAATTAATATGATAACATCTTGGTTTATTCTTGCATCATAAAAAATCTTGGTTTATTTTGTATGTTCCAGATTTTTTGTATGATGTTTTTAATAACTTGATTAGTTCATTGTAACTTGATTATTCGTATTGCTATATCCTATAGTTAATGGTTACCACTGTGGAGTTTTGGAACACAGAGTGCTCAGCTATGATCTAACCATGTTATTTTTTTAACATCATCTTCATCTGCGCGTTTCTGTCCCTGAAAAACAATTTCTGACCGATTTAATATTTCAAACTTATTTTTTATTTTCACTTTTTAATTATTTTACATTTTATGGCATTAATGTTTTTGCCTTGGGTCTTGTATAATGATCTTTCTGTAGTCAAATACCACGTGTCATCCTCAGTCCTCATAGTAAATTGTACATGCTACATTTCTGCTGCTTTTATTTGGATTGGTCTAATCATCAAAGCATCGATACACGATGGTTCGGTTTTTAACATTCCAACCACTGTGATGTGGGAACCTGTGGTTCTACCATTTTAACATGAAGTTATGAACCACAAGTCTTTCAATTCTAATTCTATGATTGGTGATTGGTCTAGCTTTTTTATCCTTAATACATAATGAAAATGTTTGTCTTAGTGACAAAATTCTATAAGATCCAATTGATCCTTACCAAAGCTAACACTTTTTAAACTATGGATTAAAGGAGGGCATGAATTACAGGGATAGTTTATTCCTGATTCATTAGCAGTGTATGGGTAAATGGCAAATCATTTTTTTTTGATGAAGTTAAAATTTCATTAGAAATGAAAAGAGTCTAGCCCAGAGTTTTAATATACACAGAAAATAAATCCCCCTTTTTTTTGAAGCAGTTAAAATTTTCATTTATAAAAATGAGGAGCGTTGCCCTGATACAATGAGAACTAGCAATAAAATATAAAATATAGATATAAATATGAGAATGAGAGCAAGTCTCATTTTGACACTTTCCACACATCCATATTGCCTCGTATAGAAGCTAGGCTATCTGCCTCCGGAGGTTGGTCTCCCATATCTGTATCGTGCTAGGTCCCAAAGGGTGACAACAACTCTTTTTGAAGTTCTCTGGCCTGAAGGAGTTGTTGATGTCATTTAAAACCTCCTTAAGAACCGTTTCTGGTGGTCTGAGAGAATGTTGTTGCCATCTTCTGTTTCTTTCAGCCCATATGTGCCAACTCAAGGCTCCAATCATATTCCATAATAGGCCCCAAATTTGAGAATGATGTGTTAGCTTTTGACATGCCTCAATTAGGTCTCCTATTTTGATGTTTGGGTATGTGGTGGTGGGTGTGGGGATGTTCATGATTTTCTAGATGATATTGTTTAATTTTTCAACTAGGGGTAGAAGGATGGCTCTAGAGTAGCTGCAGTTGAAGAAAAGGTGTCCTCTGGTTTCATTTTCTAAGTTGCATAATAGGCAGGTGGGTGGGATGGGCATGCCCCATCCATTTAGCCTGGTGAAGGTATTTAGGTGTCCCCATTTTATTCTCTATAGAAGTATAGAGAATTTTGTGGGTTTGTTGGCCCATATTCCTTCAGCTAGAGTGTCTTTATGGTCTTTGTCTCTAATTTCCTCACCTATTTTTGCAAGTTTCTTGCTTGGGTTTCCATTTTTCCAAAGCACTGTGTAATTTGGTCCACACTCTATTAGTGTGAGGGCCCTAGGGGTATCTCCCATTATAAATTTCCAGGCATGGGAGTCGATAGAGTTTTTTATCTGAATGCTTGTAAGGGCCCTTCCCTTTATGTATCTCCCTTGGATCCATGTATTCAGGATTGAGTCTGATTTTGTCCAGAAATTTGCAATCCTTTTAATCTTTATGGATGGAACTATGATATCTAGATTTCTTACTCCCAATCCTCCCTCTGCTTTGAAGAGGATCATTTGTTTCCATGGTATCCCTTTTCTTCCATCCCATATGAAGTTGTAGGCTAACTTTCTTATTTTCCTTATGACTGATTCTGGTAAGGCTGTGCCTTGAGCCCAGTATGTGTATTTTCCTGCAAGAATCCAATTTACTAGTTGTATTCTTCCCCCATAGGAGAGACATTTCCCACTCCACTTGGCCAACATGTTTTCTATGGGTTGTATCAGCTTCTAACATTGATTGTGGGATTTTTTCTTTCCTGTTATTGGGAGTCCTAAGTATGTGAGAGGGAGGGTTTTGGTAGGAAAATCAAGGATACCTAAGTGTGTTTGGTCTTGTGCACAAATCTTGGATAATGTCATTGAGCTCTTTTCAGCATTAACATCTAGCCCAAAGAAGAGGAAAATTTCTCTAGGGTCCTCTTTGTTGCATTTAGGGATTTCCTATTTGCTTTTGAGAATATTAGAATATCGTCTGCATATATTAGGTGTGATATAGAGGTTGCTCCGTTGACCTTATAAGTGTCTATTTTCTTTGCCATGACCTCTCTTTCTAGTAGTCTGCTTAGCACATCCATGACTATGTCAAATAGGATTGGGGATAGAGGGTCTCCTTGCCTTATTCCTCTTTGATTTTTAAAAGGTGGAGTGGGGGTGCCCTCAACTAGCACTGAGAAAGATGCAGTGGAGATACAATTCCATATTAGCTTACATAGAGCATTTCATCTGCCAACAATGTATTATCTGATATTAACCTACCATTTATAAAAGCTGTCTGGTTTGGTGATATGAGTTGTGGTAGGACCTTATTTATCCTATTTGTGAGGATTTTTGTCATTAATTTATATATTAGGTTGACACAGGATATTGGTCTGAAATCTCCCATTTCGGATGCAGTGTTGGATTTTGGAATGAGGGTTAGGAAGGTATGGTTTGTGGACCTTAGTAAAGGTTTCCCTTTGAAGAATTATGTTACACAGTCCATTATGTTCCTTTTAAGTTCATTCCAGAATTTCTTAAAGAATTCAGAGGTAAAACCATCTGGGCCTGGTGATGTGTCTAGTGCAACCAATGCCTAACCGTGGAAGCTTTGCCTTAATCTCGAAGCAGATCTTACAATCCTTGATCACCTCTGCAGCCACCACTTTCTCAGTTCTAAAATTACCAGTTTTCCAAATCATTTTTTTTTGCATGAAGTAAATTTTTCATTAAAATGAAGGGTAGTTCCCTGAATTACAAAGGAAGAGAAAACAAAGTAAAAATAAGGGAGATGCGATAAAATCCATTGACACTTTCCTATATAGCTATTGCATTTAGTGATTAAATAACTAAATGTACACTGCCTTAGGAGGTTGATCTCCCAATTTGCATAGTAGTCTCGTCCATTTGTGAACCACAATTCTTCTTAAGGATTTCAGGTCTGAAAGATAGACTACTATCCTAATTTGTATAACCTGTATTCTTTTTATTTTCTCTAGCAAGTTTTACTTTTACCGTCCGTAGTACTCTATAGTTTTCTTTGCTGTTTCAAATTATTGAAAATGTTACCATTTGCAAAAAGGGTTTTAATTTTTTAATGTACATTTTTTTAAATTGTAGATTTTTTTATAATCAATGTAGGTTGATGAAGATCGGAGCAAGGTTTCTGAAGAATCAACTAAGATTTACAATCAAGTCCTAAAAGCTCAAGAAGAATCCAAGTCTCTCGAGAAGGATCTCAAAGTTTTTTCAAAAGAACATCATGTTTTGAATAAAGAGCGAGAAGCTTTGGAGAAGCAACGCACCGAAGCATTGAAAATGCATGCACAAATTGAGCTTGACGTGAGAGACCTTGAAGAGAAGAAACATACCAACCTTCGATCCAAGGTTTGTTCTTTTCGGACTGTTATTTAATATTTGTAGTTATGAAAATGTTGAGTACAGACCTAATTTATTTCGCTTAAGTATTCATCCATACTATTTCTATGTAAGGAATTTTATGTTCTATCTTTTTTTGTATGGTTAGTTTTTTACTAAATCTTGAGATATTACTGTACTTACCAATTGATGACATTAAGTTGAATGGTTGATTGGTTTGACACATATGGGGTTAATGGAACAACCTCCATAACCCATCTAATTAATGCTGATGACATACTCCTCTTTGCAAATACCAATAGAAAGACCTTAGACATCATAGAGGAAATTCTGATAGTTTTCGTAGCTTACACCCCGGACTGGAGGTAAACAAGGATAAAAGTGCTGTATATTATTCCAAAATTTTCCTAATCAACTCAAACCGTCAAGGCATAATCAACTCAAACCTTGGATTTCCCATCTCAGGTAAGAAAAAAGACTCATTTACAGTAAGAAAAAAGACTCAAACCTTGCATATGATTCTATATCCTATAAGAAGCACAATCTTTCACAGATTGAAATACAAGCTATACGCTCATGGGAGTCCAACCTCTTGAGGCTTCAATCCTTGGCCAGTTAGTCAGGGCCATAGCTGCATAAAAGATAGACAATGTTTTTACATTTACTGTACTTGCATTTCCCTATATTATTCTGTAATCTTGGGCTTTGCCCAACCTCTTTTTCAGTAATGAAAGTTTTAATTTCTTAAAAAAAAAGACTCATTTACAGTGTTGGATGCTAATAGAGCCAATAGAGTAGTTGAAGTGTTGTCTTTCCTACGGAGAGAGGTTCCAACTAGTTTTTTTTTTTTTGAAGAAATTAAATTTCATTAGAATAAGGCTAATGCCAAGTTTACAAAAATAGAGAATAGAAATAAAAATAGAAGTAAAAAGAAATGAGCAAAAAACTCATTGACTCTCTCCCATTAGCTATGTAGTCTAGTTATACAGTAACTAGATACGCTGCCTCAGGAGGTTGGTCTCCCATACTTCCATCATAGATGTCTCCAAAGGGTGACAACAGCTCTTCTTGAGGTTCCAACTAGGTAATTGGATAATAGTAGAGAAATTTACTTACTGTGCACAAAGTATCATTTTCCCAACCTCTATACTAATCCATAAAGTCAGGAAATTAGTTTATAATTTTATATGAGATGGTAGGAAGTCAAGAATTCCATGGATCCAAATTATCCTACCCAAACCCAAAGATGAGGGGGATTGGGGATAAGGGACTTCTCCAATCTTTTCCCGATCTGATCAGAACAGTGAACAAAGATCAATCATGCACAAACACAAAAGAAGAAAAATAAGTAAGACAAGGATTTACGTGGTTGCACCCAAGGGATAAACTTTAGTCCTATTCCATTGTTTTTTACATTGATATGTTATTTTCATTTTTCAAATCATTTTCAATTTTGATCTTTAAATATTCAGAGAAACACTACAAGTTTAACTTTATAGTTTTTTTTTAAAGTAATTAAATTTCATTAAAAATAAGGGCAATGCCCACATTACATAGAGTATAGAAAATTAGAAATAAAAAAAACACAAGTAAAAAAGAAGCCCATTGACTCTCTCCCATTAGCTATGTAATCTAGTTATATAATAACTAAATACGCTGTCTCAGGAGGTTGGTCTCCCATACTTCCATCATAGATGTCTCCAAAGGGTGACAACAGTTCTTCTTGTAACACTCCGGATCAAAGAAGATATTGATGTCTTTAATGACCTCCTTAAGGACTACCTCAGGAGGAAAACTTTGTAGTTTGGTTGTGTAATATTTGTGTCATGATTTCAAAACTTTTGAATATTTATTTATATTTAATTTACTTTTTTGATGTGCACAGGAAGATGCCGAAAAACAATTAATGAGCTTGAGGAAAGAAATTCGGGAATCGAGGGAGGAGCTAGGTAGAATTAGGCCTAAGCACAACGATAAAGTGATTGAAGAGGAAGATTTCACAAAAGGGTAACATCTTTAGAGTGTTTGAACATAATTTTTATTGATTTGACGAATTTCATTTATTTGTTTGACATTTAGCATCATGGAAAGGGAAAAACAGCTTAGTATTTTATATCAGAAACAAGGTCGTGCAACACAGTTTGCTAGCAAAGCTGCCCGGGACAAATGGCTTCAAAAGGAAAATGATGATCTTCAACGGGTTCTTTCATCTACCATGCAACAGGTGCTGCAAGAATACAATGCAATTTATTTTCTTATTTTATTGTTATGTACTTGCCATCTCACTGTGATATAATCTTTGCAAATGAAGTAAATTGTTTTACAAAGGAATATCGACAAAAATAAACATCAATGCTAGTCCACTATATGGGAGATCATTGGGATTTTCCATGTTTGCGAGATATTGAAAAGACATGCTACTTGTCAATTCAAATTCTGTTAGCACATTGAATGTCATTTTTGTTAGATTTAAATCATTTAATTGTGTTGAGAATTGAGATAAATTGCGAGTTATATGCAATTATTTATTGAGCAATTAATCAATTACCAAGGGAGGCATAAGAATATGTGGAGAATATTCCTCATGGGCCCAATTCCCATTGGGCTGGAGAGAATCTAATTAGTTGTCTATGGCTTAATTCCCAAGATAACTAATTCTATAAACACTTAATCTTTTCTGTTTGTAATTGCAACATTTTATTCTTTTATCACCAAGAGTAAAGAGGAGCTCAATCACCCTTGGAGGTAGGCAAGGCTGAACCCCGTTAATATTTAATAAAACATTCCCACTATGTGATTTTTTTCCTTACTATTCTAATTCTTTCCTTAAACTTCTCCTAAATTCCTTTGTGAGGAAACCTAGAGAGCCATCATTCATTGTGAGGGAGAGATAGCTCTTGTGTTCTACAAGATCCAAGGAGATTGTTCTGTTTGAACAATAATATTTTTTTTTCAAGTTTTAGGTATATACATAAGTGACATGTTTTGTTGCCTACTTGCCTAATAATAATATGCATGATATCTTATATTCTTATTATGCCGAGTTTTCAGGAGAAAAAGCTCAATGTTGAAATTCAAAATCTCAGACACGATTTGAAAAAATTGGATGCATACATTGAAGAAAGGAAAACGGATTTGCAAGGGAAAACTTCTCTAGTGACTAAGAGCCAGGAGGATTTTGGCAATTTAAAAAGAGAAAGGGATGAATTGCAAGACAAAAGAAAGTATGTTACTTAAGTTTATATTGATTCTAACAGGTTTTGTTTTTGAATGGCTAAAATGAGAATTTGAGGCATCATTCATGCATTCCATCGTAATAAATGACGTATCGTATTCAGGTTTTTATGGAAAAAAGAAAGCGAGCTTTCCACGGAAATTGACACCCTTAATGCGAAGCTTGTGAATGCACAAAAAAGTCTTGATCGTGCTACCCCTGGTGTAAGGATTGTTTCGATTTTAATAGTTGTTTAAACTTTGAAATGATTTGATATAGTAGTGCTTAGGTATTGTGGTGATTGATATGATAGTGTTGAATAATAGTCAATAGATACGATTGATTTCTCTTACATATTGTGCTACTCTATTATGGGTTACTAGCATGGCTTCCTATGCGAGTGTTTGCTCATGAACATTTCATATGCAATCTTGTGCTGAAATGGAATCACATATTTCACAATTCACTTTATGTGATTGTTATTGTATTTTGTCTTTTTTTGGTGAAATTAAAGTTTCGTTAGAAAAGAAGTGGGTCTTGCCCAATTTTACAAATTTATAGACAAGAAAATAAAACCCCTTAACAGTCATGCACTACTCACAATCTAGTCTAGGGATTGCAACAAAACAAACAACATAAAACATATTTAGCTCATCCACTGCCTAATGACAGAGGATTAGAAGACCCACATCTGGTGGGTTGAATTTAACATCAAAGCAGAGCTTACAGTCCCTCAAAAGTCAAAACATCAGCCACCACCACTTTCTTGGTTCTGAATTCACCAGCTCTCCACCTTCTATTTATTCCTCTTCTGCCACATGTGCTAGGTGATTCCATTAAGTAGAGTCAATAGGAATAGGGGATATTCTGATATCATCTCTAGGTACCGGGATGTTTTGTCCCCTCATTGCCCAGAAAGCATTGTTGAGACAGTTTGTGGCTTCTAATAAGTAGTAACATATGTCTAAAGTATTTGTAGTTAAAGAAGAGGTGTTGTAATGTTTCCTCTTCTTGATCACATAGTAGGCAGGTTGTTTGTATGTTGATACCCCATCCTCGAAGTCTAGTGAGTGTGTTTAGGCTTTTGACTTTGATTCTCCATAAGTACAAAGAGAATTTGGGAGGCATCCTAGACTAGATTCCCGAGTTAAGTGTTTGTATAATCCCTCTAGGCCTTATTGTATCCGAGTGTTTGGATGTGATTATCTGGGAGGTTCTATAGTTTTTTTTTTTTTTTGAAGCAATTAAATTTCATTAGAATAAGGCTAATGCCATGTTTACAAAAAAATAGAGAATAGAAATAGAAGTAAAAAGAAATGAGCAAAAAACTCATTGACTCTCTCCCATTAGCTATGTAGTCTAGTTATATAGTAACTAGATACGCTGCCTCAGGAGGTTGGTCTCCTATACTTCCATCATAGATGTCTCCAAAGGGTGACAACAACTCTTCTTGTAAGACACTGAATCAAATGAGAGACTGATGTCTTTAATGACCTCCTTAAGGACTACCTCAGGAGGCCTACTAATATGCTGTCTATACCTTTTATTTCTCTTCGTCCATATATGCCACGACAAGCACCCAATAACATTCCATATTAACCCCCAAGGGGGAGAGTGACGCGTAATCTTTTGTGCTGCCTCCGTCAAATCCCCCAATCTAATATCTCGACTGGATTGGGTGGGAACTGAAATGTTCATTATTTTCCAGAAAGCGAAATCCAGGTGCTCCGCCAACGGAATTAAGATAGATCTGGAATAAGAACAGTTAAAGAAAAGATGACTCCTAGTTTCATCTTCCAGATTTCATAACAAGCAAACAGGAGGCACTTGTACTCTCCAACTTCTCAGCTTCTTGAACGTGTTTAGGTGATCCCATTTCACCCTCCACAAGAGAATAGAGAATTTTGTCGGTATCTTCGACCAAATTCCCTCAGCTAATATATTTTTATGCTTTCTATCTCTAATACTTTCCATTATTCCCCCCAACTTACTTATCGGAGTACCAGATCTCCACACAATCGTACTATTGGCCCTACAATCCGAACATTTATCCATTAGGCTTCTTTCAAAAAAAAAATGGGAGGTTCTATAGTTGTTTAGACATTCAATGTAGGATCCTATCAGACTTTTGTTTGCTAAGATTGTTTTCCACATACTAGAGTCAATGGTTGGTCTGCATTCAATTTCATCTATGTTTCTCCCCTATAGAGTTTTTTAATGAAAATCTGCATTCTGTCTTTGTTTATGAATCATAATATACATCATTGTTTTTTTCTTAGGACATTAGGAGGGGATTGGCTTCTGTCAATCGTATTTGCAAGGACCATAATCTTCAAGGCGTGCACGGTCCAATCCTGGAGTTGATAGATTGTGAAGAGAAATTCTTCACTGCTGTTGAAGTTACTGCTGCAAATAGGTTTAAACTCATATTTAACCTTATAACCTTTATTTTTTAATTACGCTATTATGTCGAATTATAAAGTTAACCTCTTGAATATGTTGTTTGCAGTCTATTTCATGTGGTGGTTGAAAATGATGACATATCAACTAAAATAATTAGGTTTCTTACTCAAGAGAAGGGTGGTCGTGTTACATTTATGCCCTTAAACAGAGTGAGGGCTCCACATGTGACATATCCCCAAACCTCTGATGTGGTATCACTTTTAAAGAAACTTGATTATTCTCAGCATTATGCTTCAGCTTTTGGGCAGGTTAGATGTAGTTTAAACTTGATCATTCTCACCACTATGGAACTATTGGTTTATGGTTGAGCTTCAAATGCAAAATACAATCATTTAAATTGTTTCCAAATAACCCATGACACCAAACTTTTGAAAGTGTTTAATGTTAAGTATTGAGCTAGTGGTAATAGTATTATACCATAATTATACTTAGATAATAGATATTCTATTTTAGAAAATTGTAAGTTAGTTCTTTTTCTTATTTCCTTTTATCTTTTTCATTCATAATGACTCTGATGTAGTACATGAGTACATCTAGTTCAGGCTAGTTCTAATTGTGCCCTTGCTATAGCAAGGAGCATAATTACCTCTAACTAGTTCCTCAGGCACATCTCAGTATCTCACAGACTCCCTTCCACCTGCTGAGATGTTAGTATAAAAAGGGCCAATGGAGGGGGAATTAGTAGAATATTATACTTTATTTCCAGGTACTATTATTTCCACTATCTCATTGCTTTCTCTCTTTCTCTCTCGAATTGCTTTCTCCATTCTCTGTTGCATTTTCTGGTGGAATCTAGATTTGGTTCTTCTTCTCTGGTGGATTCCAGAGGCCTTAATTCATAGTTGAATTACAGTAGACGATTCTTCCTTAAATCGTCTACACTAGAGTCATTCATAATAATATTTGTCTATATATTAATCGATCTTTTTGAAGTTTATTATCTAATTATGTTAGTTCATATTTGAACTTCCTTGGTTTATATGACCTAATGAATCAAGCCATTTTAGGTATTTGGAAGAACTGTAATTTGTCGTGATTTAAATGTTGCCTCTAGAGTTGCTCGAATCGACGGCCTTGATTGCATCACTTTGGAGGGTACTGTGCACAATTTGCCTCCATTTTTTATCATTTTATTTTTGTTTTTATTTCTCATTTTCTACACATCTTGATCAATCTATCAGGTGATCAAGTGAATAAAAAAGGTGGTATGACTGGAGGATTTTATGATTCTCATCGCTCCAAACTGAAATTCATGAATATAATTAAGCAGAATAAAATTTCCATCTATAATAAGACAACAGAATTGGAACAAAATGGACAAAGCCTCAAAGATATCCTTATTGTCCAGTTTTTTTTTGTTTTTCTTATGCATTTAGTTGTACCTTCTGATAATTACTGTGGGTATTTTTATGCTGTAGAATTCAATTTGTTTTTTTTACATTTTATGTGCTTATCAAAATTCATAAAAACATATTTAGACACCAAAAACACTAGTTTTTGGGATCACATGAACTGTCAGAGGATTATTTGTTTCAGAGAGAGAAATTCATCAATCCATTGGTTAGACTGAAATTCTCTAACCTTACTGTTTAAAAGTTATTAGTTTGCACAATTTTTTTATTGTCTATCAAGAGGAACAAAACACAATTGCATATTTCAGAATTCACATACTATGAACACATTGTAACTTTGCACAATTATTTTATTGTCTATCAATAAGAATAAAACACAATTGCATATTTCACAATTTCTATACTATGAACATAATAACATATTACAGTATTAATCTGATCCACTGTTTAAGAAGCACACATATATGTGCATCTAACACGTGCCTATGCCCTATATGCAGATGAGGGTCACCTTAACTTAGTGGGTAATCATCATTTAGATTATTTATCAATTGAAAATATAATTTACAGTTTCTGCATTTGTGGTTCTCAATCACTTGGTTATAGTGCTAAAAGCTAAATACCTCCTTGTCGGATACAAGATGTTGGATTAGAGATTCAATCCCCGTGGACACCAAATATGCAATTATTTACAGAAATGACAAAATTATTCTAATTGGTCAATTTAAAGCTATATTAATTAGTAAAAGAAAATAATAAACATGGACGCTTATATTATCATTGTGTGTAATATTGAGTTGTAATGTATTTTAGGACTGAATGTAAATATTTTTTAAAAAAGAATAAATACTTCTCATTACTAATAATGAAAGGTAGTACCCTGAAATTATGAGTAGACAGACAATAAAATGTGGTGGGGTGAGATGGGTGTTGGAGAAATAAGTGATACTCATTTTGTAATAGTGTAGACTGTTTAATTAGTTTAATTACAGATTTACAGCAGTGCCATTAATGAGATCATGTGACAATTATATAAGTCACATGACCAGTCATCAATGGTTGAGATTCTTTGTGAAGGATCGGGTGGTTATCTTGGGAGATGTGCCCTAATAATCACCTTATAAAGCACAAAGTATGGCCTCTTTTCTAGACTCTTGATCATTATACATCACCAGAATACCCTGTGGACGTACACCAGATTGGGTAGAACCGCGTTAAATTTTTTGTCTCTCACATTTTCTTGGTTGCTCTTAATCTAACAATGGGGTGGTTTCCCACTTCATTGATCTACTCCTATTTGGCTTGCTTTCTTAGTGATCAAGTAACTAAGAGCTAAGCCTCGGGAGGATTGTCTTCCAAACCTGCCTAGTAGTTCTCCTCATTTGCATGATTTCCGCATGGGGGTATGCGCAATAATTCGCCGAAGGCGATTTTTTTTGGGGACATATATAGAATTTTTGTTTCCCTTTTTTTCTTCTAATATAGAATTTAAAAGTTTTATATAAGTCTCCTCGAGTCCTCATATTATTTGTATAAAAATTAATAATAATATAAAGTTTATAAACTATATATAGTAAAAAGTTCTCATAAACTTTCCAAAATTGAAGTCGTAATACTAATACTAATAATATATATAGTAAAGTCTTCTTTTATTATATAATAATAGAAGTAATAAACTTTCCATAATTGAGGGTGTGTGTGTGCACACGCTCGTGTATATGTAGACCCGCCTCTGACCACAGTCCTTAAAGATTTCAGATCTAAAAGAGGGGCTGGAGTCCTTAATGATTTCCAGAAATAGCATTTCTGTTCTTTTCGGACTAGATGTGCTATATGAGTCCTCCAATTGCATTCCAATGGAGACCCCATGGCGATGATTGATGCGTCAGTTTTTAGCAAGCTTCAATAACATCCTCTATTTTGATGTTAGTGTTTAGGAGTGTTGGGACTGGTGAGATTGTTATAGAGAAATTATTTAAGGCTTAAGAGGAGGTGTCTAGTGGAGTTGCAGTTAAAGAATAGATGACTAATGGTTTTATTTTCCTGACCACAGAGGAGGCAAGTTGGCTGGATTTGGACACCCCAATCATAGAGCATTTGTAGTGTTTTTAGTTGTCTGTTCTTGATTCTCCAAGGGATAATTGAAAATTTTGTAGGCATGTGTGAGTGAGGGCAATTGTATCTTTAGGTGCTTTAGTTCTGAGGGCTTCTATGATTATTCCTAGATTTTGTTTACCATTTCCTATTTTCCATGTGATGGAATTTCCAGCTTTGTAATCTAAGCATTGATTAATGGGTTCTTTAGCATCCATTAGCTCTTTCCATTGTGCAGAGTCAATAGTTGATTTGATAGTGATGTTTTGCAAGGGTTTCCCTTTGATATATCTCATTTGCATCTATTCTGCTGGCATTGGCTTATTTCTCTAGATTGAGACTACTTTTTTTACCTGGGTGGCTGAGGCAATTATGTTCAGGTTTCTAACTCCTAGGCCACCATCAACCTAGGGGAGGATCATTTTTTACCATGAGATTACCATGGTTAGTCTTTGGATTTTTGTATGGATTGAGGATGGTAAGGAGATTCCTTGGGGCCAGTATGTATATTTCCCTGCACTAGATGGATCCTTCCTCCATAAGTGAGGCATTTTCCACTCCATCTGAAGAGCATGCTTTCTATTGACTGGATACATTTCCAACATTGACTGTATGATATATTCTTCCCAGTAATTGGAAGACCTAGATATTTTATGGGTAGTTTAGAGACTGAGAAGTTTAGGATCAGTTGGAGTTCAGGGGAGTCTTTACAAACCTTGAAGAAAACGGCAGATCTTTTGTGAGTTGATCATTAGTCCAGAGAAAACAGAGAAAGTTTCCAGAATGGACTTAACAGTATTTAGGGATTTGTTGGTTAGCCTTAGTGAATAGGAGTATGTCATCAGCATACATATGAATGTAAATATTTAATTAAGTTAAATTTAAAATGTATTATTGTATGTTGATATTGTTAATCACTTAAACAATAAAGATTGCGGTTTCTCAACATTTAACTAATAAAAGTAAAAAAAATAATTTCTTCATAACAATATATAAATGGATCACTTGTTAGGACACTATTTGTGCAACATGATATCTTCTTTATTTGCGCAATCACCATGCATCCCAATCTTCAATATAGACCTGCCTATATAAATACTGTATCAACTAACCGTATTCAACTAGAAATTTGTTTTCATTTAATAATTCACACAGCTCGACCAGAAGATAACCATTCTGGTTAGTGAGCAACAAAAATTGGATGCTCAACGTGGCCACACAAAGTCAGAATTGGAGCAGATTAAACTAGATATCACCAATGCTTATAAACAGCATAAATCACTATCGACAGCATTTGATAAGAAGGTGTGCAAGAAATTATGGTTTCATTTCTATGCATTCTTAATGATTGCCAGAATTATAATAATAATGATTAATTAATAAGGCATTATGGATTTGTACAATAGTACCAATCTTTATTTTTTCTTTCCTCTAATTCTTTTTACATATTTGCAGGAAAAATTGCTCTCCAGTGCTCATAATCAGGCTGATCAGCTTAGAGCTGGCATTGCCATGAAAAAAGCTGAAATGGGTACAGATCTTATTGATCAGTTGACTACAGAAGAGAGAGATCTTCTTTCATTATTAAATCCTGAGATCACAGAGCTGAAAAGGAAGCTTATTAACTGTAAAACAGATAGGATGGAGGTTCTCTAGATACTAATTTTCTGACATGATAAACAATGGCTATTATTGATAATTTGTGATTTTTAGATCGAAACTAGGAAGGAGGAGTTGGAAACTAATCTTACTGCGAACCTTGTAAGAAGAGAACAAGAACTGGAGGTTGCGATTTCATCTGTAGATTCTGATCAATTGTATCATGACATTGAAAAGAGAAAAATGGAGCTTAAAGAATCCAATTATTCTATTAATGAATTGACACTGCAAGTTGAAAGTACAAGTTCCTTTTATGTTAAAACTGTTTTTCTTTTTTTCAATAATATATCATTATTTTGGTTCTGATAGAAATTCCACAGGGATAATCGGGAATATAAATAGTCATACGGAAAAAATGAGAGATATCAAGAATAAAAAAGAAAATTTGAAGGTCTTAAATTTATTTAGATTTCTGGTTGATTTATTAAAATAATACCAACTTTTCACCGAGTTGTGACAATTTGTTGTACTAGTAAAGTTTTGATTTTGCAGAATCTGGAAGAAGAACACGAGTGCAAGGTTCAGGATGAAGAAAAAATTTTGGAGCAATTGCGGAATCGAAGGAACATGCTTCTGTCTAGACAAGAAGATAGCATTCAGAAGATCAGGGATTTGGGTTCACTGCCTTCTGATGCATTTGAAACGTAATTATTCTCACATTAATACATTATACATGTATTGAATTATAGTGTACTAATCACTTGGTTATTCATAATGCATAAGTTTTATTTCTTCTTATTTCTTGCTAGTTGCTAGTGAAAACCTGTCCTCATTTTTTAGATCTTTAAAAAAGTGTAATATGATTTTAAAAATAAAATAAAATAAAAAATTCTTAGATCGAGATTTTAATCTTCGTAGCCATTCATTATTTACGGCTTCCTCTTAAATTTATTAATGTGCTTTTGTATGTGCAGACTTCTCTCTAATTTATTTGTTAGATAGAGAGAAATAACACTCTAACGTGATTCTAATTATTAGGGAATATTCTAGAATCTAGGTATTTCTAAGTTCTAATAGTTGAAAAAAAGTTTTTATAATCCTAATATATTATTTTAGCTTGAAAGATATTAAGATTGAATTATTATAGATTATATTATTTTTTTCTTTTCCAAATTGCTTTTAGGTACAAGAAGAAAGGTATCAAAGAGTTACAGAAACAGCTTCATAAGTGTAAGGAAGACCTTCAGCAGTTTAGCCATGTCAATAAGCAAGCTCTTGACCAATATATTAATTTCACTGAACAACGAGAAGAATTGCATAAGAGACAAGCTGAGCTTGATGCAGGTGACGAGGTACAAAATACTCAGTGTTGTATGTTTCACAGTTTCATTATATGCTAAGTTGCTGACATTAAATCATATTAGCTAGCTCTCAACTAATTTTTTTTAATGTATTATTGTGCAGAAAATTAAAGAACTTATATCCGTTTTAGATCAGAGGAAAGATGAATCCATTGAACGTACATTCAAAGGTGTCGCAAAGAACTTTCAAACGGCATTTTCTGATCTAGTTCAAGGAGGTCATGGATATTTGATTATGATGAGGAAAACGGTATCGATTGATTTTATTCTTTCTTTATTTATTTAGCGAGGTATTTTCTTCCGATTAAATTGAAAAGAGAAAACAACGAATTTACAAAATATTGTGTATCCTATAGTTCAAAAAAGCAAAAAGCGCTTCCACTTTTTAGAAAGAGCTTTAAGCGTGCTTTAAAGCTTTTAAAGCGTTAGGGTATTTTAGTAATATCTTGTAAAAATACATGTAATCCTATATAAATATATATAAAACCTATAGAAAGTTAAAAATATCTTATAAAAGTATAAAATCACATGTAATAGAACATTAAAGATTTAATTCATACAACTAAAATTAAGTTGGATTTAATTTTTAATTTAAGCTAGAATAAAGGGGTAGAAAAGGGCTACACTGTTCTCCTTTAATTCGGGGAAATCCCCTGGGCCAGATGGTTTCACATTGGAATTTTTCAAAAAAATTTGGGGAGATCTTAAAGGCCTAGTAATGGAGTGTGTAAGGCAATTTTTTAAAGGTAAACCTTTGTTGAAGTCTGCTAACCATACTTTCATCACGTTTGTGCCCAAAACAAAAACGGCCTCAGATATGTCGGATTTCAGGCCGATATCATGTGTCAATTTGATCTACAAGCTAATGACAAAAATATTAGCAGATAGGATCAGTAAGGTCTCTAGTGAACTCGTCTCTCCAAACCAAGCAGCTTTCATTCAAGGAAGGCTCATCTCGGATAATACTATTCTAGCGGATGAAATGGTGCATGGCTTTGGAAGAAAGAGAACTCCCAAGAGGTGTTGCTTGAGTATAGATCTTAAGAAAGCTTTTGACACAGTCAGTTGGGAAGCTATAATTGTCACTCTTGAAGCGTATGGATTTTCTCCTATGTTCTGCAAAATGATTTGGAATTGCATATCCTCTACATCTTTTTCGGTGCTGGTAGAAGAGACTCCAACGCCTCCCTTCAAAAGCCAGAGGGAGATTAGACAGGGTGATCCTCTATCTCCTATTCTATTTGATATGGTTATGGATGTTCTAAGTAGATTGATACAGAATGGAGTAAAGAACAAAAAAATAGACACTTATCAGGTGAATGGTGCTACTTCTATATCTCACCTCATGTATGCGGATGATATCCTCATATTTTCAAAGGCAAATCCGAAATCGCTTAATGCAATTAAAACGGTGCTTGAGAAATTCTCATTGTTTTCGGGATTAGAAGTAAATGCGAGCAAAAGCTCCTCCACCTTCTCAAAAGTATGTGCAGAAAATCAATCTTTACATAATATCTTAGGATATACTGTTAAAAGTCTGCCTATAACATATCTAGGGTTACCAATCACGGGAAAGAAAAAGTCATTTGGACAGTGTTGGAAGCTAATCCAGTCTATAGAGGCGCTCCTAGCAAGATGGAGTGGGAAATGTCTTTCCTATGGAGGGAGAATACAATTAGTTAACTGGATAATAGCTGAAAAGTATACTTATTGGGCGCAAGGTATGGCTATCCCTGATTCTGTGGCTAAGAAGGTGAGAAGGTTAGCTTATAGATTTATATGGGATGGAAGGAAAGGGATCCCGTGGGTCCAAATGATCCTTCCCAAGTCGGAAGGGGGTTTAGGGGTTAGAGACCTTCCTATTATCACCACTGCAACCAATATTAAAAGAGCTTCAAAGTACTGGGATAAGAGCGATTCTATTCTGGTAAAATGGATCCAAGATAGGTATATTAAAGGAAACGCGTTTAATGATATACAAATCAGACCTATTGTGGATTCGCATTTTTGGAAAGCTTTTGTTTCAGAAAGAAGCCTAATGGATAAATGTTTGGATTGTAGAGCGAATAGTACGATTATGTGGAGATCTGGTACTCCGATAAATAAATTGGGGGGAATAGTGGAAAGTATTAGAGATAGAAAGCATAAAGACATGTTAGCTAAGGGAATTTGGTCGAAGATGCTGACAAAATTCTCTATTCTCTTGTGGAAGGTGAAATGAGATCATTTAAACACGTTCAGGAAATTAAGAAGTTGGAGAGTACAAGTACCTCCTGCTTGCTTACTGTGTAATCTGGAAGATGAAGCTAGGAGTCATCTTTTCTTTAACTGTTCTTATTCCAGATCTCTCTTAATTTCGTTGGCGGAACAGCTGGATTTCGCTTTCTGGAAAATAATGAATATTCCAGTTCCCACCCGATCAAGTCCAGATATTAGATTGGGGGATCTAACGGAGGCAGCACAAAAGATTACGCGCCACTCCCCCCCTTGGGGGCTACTATGGAATGCTATTGGGTGCTTGTCGTGGCATATATGGACGGAAAGAAATAAAAGGTATAGGCAGCACATTAGTAGGCCTCCTGAGGTAGTCCTTAAGGAGGTCATTAAAGACATCAGTCTCTCCTTTGATTCAGTGTATTACAAGAAGAGCTGTTGTCACCCTTTAGAGACATCTATGATGGAAGTATGGGAGACCAACCTTCTGAGGCAACGTATCTAGTTACTGTATAACTAAACTACATAGCTAATGGGAGAGAGTCAATGAGCATTTTGCTCATTTCCTTTTACTTTTATTTTTATTTCTATTCTCTATTTTGTAAACTTGGCATTAGCCTTATTCTAATGAAATTTAATTGCTTCAAAAAAAAAAAAGGGGGTAGAATAGGCAAAAAACGTATATCAGGTGATTTATTATTATTAAAGAATAGGTGTAATTGGATAATTGGGCGGATCTTTACCCGAACCCGTCCAATTACCCGCTCTAAAAAAAGCGCTGGAAAAAGCACTCCTCCAAGAGAGCTTTGGAGCTTTAGCGCTCTTAAAGCAGCACTTTCAAAACTATGGCGTATCCTCCCTCAAACCTCTTACAATTAGAAGGATATCCTAGGTGCACTTTTCTCTAACTTTTTAAAAATAGTTGCCAACTCACCAACTCTCTAATAACAGAAGAATGAAGATAGTAGCTTTGACGACTTCCAAGTTCCAATACCCTGTGAAAATTATTTTCAAGGCAATAGATCTATTGAGTGTGAGATCTGCTGTCTTATCTACCCTATGTGTGCCATGTGCATGCTTTGATGCAATGATGCATTGATGCGTATACCAAGCGTCGTGAGTGAAAAAATCCCTGTAATCCCTGTTAACATATTCAAGAATCAAGGTTGCTTGCGGAATGTAACAGATGATAAATTGTTGAGAAAATGCTCCAATAGACTGGTAATCTTGTCCTGAATATTCCTGGAATAAGGATATACACAGAATAGGTTGTCTGTTATCTCCAGAGTTCACCTATGAATCCTGTCTTTAATTGGAAGTTTGTTCCACCTAGTTCTCCAGGTTAAACTGTAATTCTTTGATCCTCTTGAGTCGTATGATAGAAGCCAAGTCATCCTTTGGGCGGTTTATCTTGTTGATTTCTCGTGCTGATTTGAGACTCAACTTTACAGAGTTATATCTCTACTCTTAAATAACATTGCTAGACAGAGTTTAATGAATATTGATTAAATTGCTTTAAAAAAAATACAAACGATCCCCCAAACTGAAGTCTGGCTTGATAATTGATAGGCCAAAAAGCTTGGCTTGTTTGTATTTCTAGATTCAGGAAAAGAGAACAAATTCGAATTTATGCAATTTATGTTCAAGACCATATTTTTCATTGTCAAAGTCCCAAAGACTCAACCGATCTGATAGCCTTTCTTTCAATAGGATGCTGACAGAGATGAAGATAATCCGTCTAGTCAAAATCCTGGGGGAAGGGTTGAAAAGTATGGTGGTGTCAAAGTGAAGGTATGTACTTAAAGTCATGACTTCTTTCCTCTTAATTGTATATAATTTTAAATGTTGATTACATGTGCATTTTTATTTATTTTTTAATATATTACATGTTTAGTAAATATGTAATTTTATTGTAATATAAGATATATCTGATACATTACATTATTAGACTCACTATTTTGGTGTTAGCTCTTCATCAATTAACTAAATGTAAGGTTCAAATAAAATCTCAAAATATGTCATAAGAGATTCTTCCAATTTCCACTAAGTTCAGTTTTCATAAGATTGTAGACAAGGATGATTGATGCAGACATCGTCAAATACTCAAACCAAACCTATCACCTATCTCAGATAATAGGAATTGGGAAGAAATTATAAAGGATGTGAGCATTGCATATGATTCTACATCCTATAAGAAGCACAATCTTTCACAGATTGAAATACAAGCTATACGCTCATGGGAGTCCAACCTCTTGAGGCTTCAGTCCTTGGCCAGTTAGTCAGGGTCATAGCTGTATAAGAGATAGACAATGTTTTTACATTCACTGAATTTGCATTTCCCTATATTCTGTAATCTTGGGCTATGCCCAACTTCTTTTTCAGTAATAAAAGTTTTAATTTCTGGAAGAAAAAAATTAGGAAGAAAACATTGCCAGTCTCAAATAATAAGAAGAGACATGGAAGAAATCTACTCCGATGTTTGCTGAAAATAGTTACCTAGAAGAAGGGGCAATGATTAATAAGAGTAAGGATAGTGGTCAGAAGAGAAAAATTAGACGGCATTCGTTAGAGGTAAGGAACAATGAAGATTAGTTTTGCCATCAGTCAGAAATTGTAAATCGGAATAGATTTGCATTAAAATCCTAAAATAGAATCTTCTATTTGGATAGATTCACCTAAGATCAAACAGCATAAAATATTTTTCTGTACTAAAAAACAGCATTCATGCATATGCACCGAAAACCTTGTATAGATTACAAAAATGATTCACTTTGTATTTTAATCTTAAAAAATATTATTACACTTTTTTCATCTTTGTTATCTTTCATTCTTTTGTATTCTCATATCTTTTCCACTCTTAATCTCTTTTTATTCCGAAAACTTCCTGGTTTTATACTTTTATATTTTAAAATTGTCTAAAATTTATTGCAATTCATTCGTTTACAATTTTACATAACTATTTCTGTTATAGCTATTAATTTTTTTCATTGAAAATAAATGGTAATATCCTGATTCAGTAAGAAATTTTACATAACTATGTATGCAAGTTATATAAGTATATATAAATGATTTGGTATTTTAAAAATTGCTAATGTTTCACTTTTTCAATATATATTTTTTATGAATCTATCTGCTTTGTGCATCGTGTCAGTGAAGAGTTTTTTTTATTGTAACAGGTTTCTTTTACTGACCAAGGGGAAACTCAATCAATGAAGCAACTATCTGGTGGCCAGAAAACTGTTGTTGCATTAACTCTTATTTTTGCCATCCAGAGATGTGATCCTGCTCCATTTTATCTGTTTGATGAAATCGACGCGGCACTTGATCCTCAGTATAGAACAGCTGTTGGGAGTATCCTTTTTCTACTTTAACAAATGCATTTTTTCCTTGGAAGTTTTTCTTCTTTTTTATTCAGCAACCTATTTATTTTTCTTGTTTTGAAATATTTAATAGTTTCTCTTATGTTTCTTGTCCTAAAGATGCAGTATTTTAGCACTATTTGTGATGTAGTAGATCTTCAGTTGAGGATCAGCTACATGAATGATCTTCTGAATCCACAGAAGATGATAAAAATACACTGGAATCTACCAATGTATAATCTGGAATCCACTAGAAATCGAGATAGATCTCAAGAGAGAACAAGAAAAAAATAGAAGGAAGAAGAAAAGTCATAATGCCTGATCTAAATCATCTAAAAATATATTCTGCCGAGAGTGTCTACTCTTATTCCCCATTATACCCATCTCCATGGTAGTGGACTCCCATGAGATGGGCCTAGAAGCCTTAATTAAGAAGAAATAAGCCCCCTGTTAATAGAGGGCTTACATCAAAAAAAAAATTTTAAGCAATTAAATTTCATTAAAAAGTCAATGCCCAAATTACAAAATAGAGAATAAAAATACAAATATAAGTAAAAAAAAAACAAGAATCTCATTGACTCTCTCCCATTAGCTATCTAGTCTAGTTATAAAATAACTAGATACGCTACCTCATGAGGTTGGTCTCCTATACTTTCATCATAAAAGTCTCCAAAGAGTGACAACGACTCTTCTTATAACACTCCGGATCATAAGAGAGACCAAGGTTTAAAAACCGGTTAACCGGTAACCGGTTCTGGCTTACCGGTTATCCGGTTAGACCGGTTAACCACCGGTTAACCAGTGGTTAACCGGTAGGGGTATTTTGGTAATTTTTTTTTAAAAAACAGAAATTATTTATATACTTATATATCTATCTATTCCATGTTTATATCCATGTTTATATCCCTGTTTATATCCCTGTTTATATAAATAAAAATATCATAAACAATATAGTCATTCAAAATATCATAAACAGAAACTTCTAATGGTGGAGAGTGGAGGAGATGTGAATGGAGGAGAGTGGAGGAGAAAAAGAATTATAAGGAAGAAGGAGGCAACGGCTAGGGTTGCAAAGAATAAGATTTAAACTTATTCTTTGAGGCTTTATTAAATGAACTTATAGGGTTTCAAATGAGGCTTTAATAAATTAAACATAATGGGCTTTATTAAATAAAGCCCATAAGTTAATAAATTAAACATAAGACGGGTAACAGGGACGGGTAACCGGGTCGGGTACGGGTCAGACCCGCCCCATCGACCCATTTACCCGTCCCAACTAACCGGTGACCGGTTAGTGAAATTCTACCGGTCAGCCGGTTAACCGGCGGTTAACCGCCGGTTTTTAAACATTGGGAGAGACTGATGTCTTTAATGATCTTTTTAAAGACTACCTCAGGAGGTCTATTAACGTGTTGTCTGTATTTTTTTATTTCTTTCTGTTCATATATGCCACGACAAACACCCAATAGCATTCCAAGTTTTATGCATTAACTTGATTAACTATATATATGTATATTTTATGCGATATTCTTTAATCGACCAACAAATTTTGGAAGTTTTATTTCAATGTTTGAGCTACATACATATATTATAGTTAATCAATATATCCTTGTGAATCTAATTAGTCATCATTTTTTTTAAAGTTGCAACCTTAATTTTTGTAAAAGATATGATTCGACGTTTAGCTGATGATAAAGACACCCAGTTCATAACCACAACATTCCGTCCGGAACTTGTTAAAGTTGCAGACAAAATTTACAGTGTAACTCACAAAAATAAAGTGAGTCGTGTCAATGTGGTTTCAAAGGATATCGCTCTTGATTTCATTGATCAGGACCAAACTCGCAATGCCGCCGAATGAGGTTTGTAAGTCAGATTTTTTTGTATTCATATTCTTCAGAACATTTATTTTGGACTTGATTTTCATTCTCTTTCCAAATCTCAACCAACAAATTATTTGATGTGTTTTTTGGTTTTATTTTATAGGTTTCATTCTACATTCTGATTTATGCATATTGACTTGTAGATGGAGAAGTTGTACTGCTTTTATGATTTGTAGATTAAATTGTATGTTCGCTTCAATGATTGTTTGTAGTCATGGAATCAACTCTCAGACCGACACTTAATTACCTTCCATTATTTATAGTAAATTGTAATGTAATATATTTTGCTTATCTACTAAGATCCATTCTAAAACTTTCTTGTTAATCTATTGCTCTAAAATGATGCTCTATTTATTTATTGCTTTAATAGAGAGAAAAAAATAGCCTATATAATGCTCTATTTCTGTTGATCGGAAAATGAAGGATGTAATGCATTTTCCCATGGAAGACTCATTGAACTAGTTAATGTGAAAAAGGGTGTCTTGCCTCAATCCTCTTTTTGCATGAAACATCTCTGTTGAGGCTGTTGAGCCAAGTCAAGACATGCTTGTATGAATCCTAAAAATTTCATCAGATCCCATTAATTTCAATGCCACATCTATAGTATCCCATTTGACTGAATCAAACAAAATCCATTGTGATTGTTATTCTCTTGGCAATATTTTTTCGATTGAACCCTACCATGAATTTGTGGACCAGTCTAATGTTATCACTAATGAGGTAGTCTCTTAGAATCCAGTTTGATTTTTTGATTTGAACTTTAGAAGAACTTCAGCCAGCCTTCTGGCTAATATCTTCGATATAATTTTATATGACATCCTTACACAAGATATAGACTGATGATCTCATGATTTTCATGATGAGTCGATCCTTAGCTCTTTAGGATCATTGTTATGAAGGTCTGTTTATTGAGGGAATAATGTGTGCATGTTATGAAAAAATTTAAGGTATGTTTAAATTATGTCTTTTTTAATTACCTCTCAGTAAAACTTAAAAAACTTGCGCTAATTCCATCTTTTTCCAAAAAAATTCTTATTTACCTGATACTTTGGTCATTTAGCTTGCTATTAAATAATAGAAAACGTTTTTTGTAAAAACGAGACAATAAGATGCTTTATGAGATTGTAATCATGTTCGTTCATTTTTAAATCAAAATTCATTTAATTTTGTATGTTCATTTTCATTTAAAAACATCTAAGTTAGATGTAAAAATGAAAATTCAACTTTTGCGGAAAAAAAGATGTAATTTCTTTGACCTTTTTATTCTTTCAAAATTGATTAGTAAATAGTAATTAGTATCTACTGCTTAGTGATTGATAATCCATTGGTTTCGTTGTATTAGAGACATGGTATTTAACTATTTATGATTATCGTGGGAAATGGGAAAGCGACATGAACATGGGTCCTATTTCTTATCAACATTCCACCCAATCAGCATCCACCACGTTTAAACTGGAAAAGATTTTTCTCGTGACCCTAGAAGAATGAAGAAAGCCTATCATTTCTGCAGAGATGGATATCTGAATTAGGTTTTGCATGGAGTGTGTCGTGAAGGCGAACGCGGTGGCAGTGTCGTTTCACGAATGGAGGTTTCGGAGGAGGAAATTGCAGGCATGGGTAACCTGGAGAAGCCAGAAAAGGAATCAGGCTTTAGCACCAATGGTGGTTAGAGTGAGACCGAAGGTAGAGGTGGAAGTGAAGGACGAGGATGACAGTAAGATGGGATTCGCAGACGAGGAAGATTATATTAAAGCGGGAGGAAGTGAGCTTCTTTTTGTTGGAATGCAAGGAAGGAAGCTGATGTCATTGCAAGGGAAAATTGCGGACAAGGTTGGTCTCAATTCCTCCAATAAATTCAATATTTTACCCAGTTCATCTAACTGACTATCCAAATCGCAAATTTGATTGTTGTAGCTTCCACCAATATCCACGGATAACTCTGTTTTGGATTTGGTGGTGATTGGTTGCGGACCTGCCGGTCTCTCTCTAGCTGCAGAATCTGCCAAGAAAGGTCTGAAAGTTGGTCTTATCGGCCCGGATCTTCCTTTTACAAATAACTATGGAGTGTGGAAAGATGAATTCAAGGGTAGGAATTACATTATTGCATGTACATAATTTTGGCATTAACTGTTTAAATCTCTCCTAAAAGGGTAAAACCTTGAAATACCAATTACCCTCACTTAATATGTTATCAGTCAATTCGAAGTGGTATGCAGACATTGAGAATGAAATACATGGCTTTATGTAAACTTTTATTATCATAAGATCACATGAACTATCCTTTCTTTGTTAGTTGTTTAGAGTCCTAATTCTGTGGCATTGCTGAGATTGGCTAATATTACTATACTTTGATTTCATTTTTGACCTCTGTAGATCTTGGACTAGAGCGTTGTATAGAGTCTGCTTGGGAAAATACAATTGTGTATCTGGATCATGGTGACCCAATTACGATCGGCCGTGCATATGGAAGAGTCAGTCGACATCTATTACACCAAGAGTTGCTGCAAAGGTAGGTTTTATATTCAAATTTGAATTTGAATTCAAGGGTGTAGGTTCATGATGTCAATGGATTGTTATTTTGTTGGTATTCATTTATGTAATACAGGTGCCATGATGCCGGTGTTACCTATCTAAACTCAAAAGTGGAAAAGATAACTGAAGCAAGTAATGGTCATAGTATTGTTACTTGTGATGAGGGGATTATGATTACCTGCAGACTTGCTACAGTGGCATCTGGAGCAGCTTCTGGGAAACTGTTGGAGTACGAAGTCGGCGGACCTCGAGTTTCTGTGCAAACCGCTTATGGTGTGGAAGTTGAGGTATATATGTAATGTATTTGTCTGTACAGAATACAGATCCAGAATTATGTGCAAACTTGATCCATCTGAACTGCATATTTGCATTTAGTCACACGCCACATAGGAAATCATGTAAAATTTCACTATGTAGTAGTGTGTATTTTGAAATCAAAGGCAGAGATCAAGTAGTGTTCACAAATTCAATCTCACGGTTCTCACCGAAGCAGTTCAAGTATACCCGATCCATTTCCTTTCCTATATATATTTTATTAAAACTTGACTTCAATTTGATGCGTGTTTTCAAAAATTGCCATTTGAATTTGATGAATTAATCATTTTCAGGTGGAAAACAATCCATATGATCCCAGGTTTATGGTTTTCATGGACTACAGAGATTATACAAAACAAAAAAAAGACGATCTTCAAGAAGATCACCCACCTACGTTTCTTTATGTCATGCCCATGTCTTCCTCAAAAGTTTTTTTCGAGGTTTGATTACATGTCATTCCAATGGGATTTAGATTTTAATGCTTTTATATCAAAATTAATCGCTTTTTTCCTCTCAGGAAACTTGCTTGGCTTCAAAAGATGCAATGCCCTTTCATATTTTAAAGAAAAAACTAATGCTCAGATTAAAAGCTATGGGTATTCGAATAAAAAAGGTTTATGAAGAGGTAATTCATTTAATTTTATATCCAAATGTATTATTATGAAAGGTTGAGAGTTCAATCTGCATGGGCATACAAGTAAAAAGATCGTCTCACAACTTATGAAATGTAGGAATGGTCTTATATTCCTGTTGGTGGGTCATTACCAAACACAGAACAAAAGAATCTTGCATTTGGTGCTGCAGCGAGCATGGTGCATCCAGCTACAGGTGATTTTGATCAATTACATGAGTTGAAGATATTCATTCTCTTTGTTCTGAGTACTTGAGTTCCACTTACAACAGGATATTCAGTTGTAAGGTCATTATCAGAAGCTCCAAAATATGCTTCAGTCATTGCTGATATCTTGAAGAATGATGTTATCTCAAAACAACATTTATCATCCGGAAAAAGTTATAATCCATCAATGCAAGGTATGTTTAGAAAGTCGAATTACTCAAACTATGCTAATTTGGTGTTGAAATTTATATCATCGCTATTATTATTTTCCTAATCGCTGTAGCTTGGAATGCACTTTGGCCGGGGGAGAGAAAACGTCAACGGGCATTTTTTATCTTTGGACTTGCTCTGATCATAGAACTCGACATCCAAGGAATTAGAACATTCTTTCGTACCTTCTTTCGATTGCCCACGTGGTAAAATCTGAAACACTGGACTCTAATACCATGTGAAGTTCTTCAGCTACAATACATTGAAATATTGAATGATTGAAATACTGATAAAGATTTCATTTCCAGGATGTGGTGGGGTTTTCTCGGGTCATCACTCTCATCGGTAGACCTCGTATGGTTTGCTATCTACATGTTTGCATTAGCACCAAACACCATGAGAATGAGTCTAGTCCGCCATCTTCTTTCTGATCCAACGGGTGAAAAAATGATTCGAACATACCTGAATAGGTAAAATTCAGACCAGCTAGGTTATACATGTCTTGATCTCTGTAAATAATGGCTCTTTTCTAGATTCAAATCAAAATTCAAATAAAGCTCTACTTTTCTAGATTCAAATCTACTTTGCAAACTTACAAGTTACATTAGTACAATTCTATAGAATCTATATAATACCTTGTAATATTTCTAATTAAAATAAATTTAATTCTATATAATATCCAATATTATTTTCTAATATTTTCCAAGTAAAATAAAATTTACAGTCAAACAAAAAAAGATACCAATTTTCCTCAAGAAAGATTATTATCTGAAATACAGAATGCGGCCCGAATCCAGCGGCTGCAAAATAGAGAAAACAAAAACTAGCAATCATCTTTTTAAAAAGAAATCCAACCAAATGATTTTGTTTATTTAGGAATTTAATTGACCATATACCGCTCCATAGAAACTTTTCGACGTCGATTCTCAATTAATTTGGTGTAGACACTTAGTTCTGAAGCATGGAATCCACATTCTTCAAACAGTTGAGACAGTGAATCCTCAGAAAAATAAAAGGCGTACTGCTTGAAGAACGACAATTAAAATGTTATGACAAAAAAAACATGTTTTTTGATAAGGTAAATACAGAACATGTTTGATTGTTTATTTGTTCCAGATTTGGGAAAGAACTCACAGTACCATCGCTTCTAACATAAAAGTTCTCACTAATCATCTGATTCTTATCAGCAAATTTCCCCTGCAAATATGTCATTCAATAATAAATAATGCTGTGCAAGAAATGTGCAAGAAGTTCACCTTAGAAAAATCACCGATGCAATAGTCTCGAAAAAGAACACATCCATTTGGCTGTAAAGAAGAATATAAACCAAAAACATATAAAATTTTCCCTGAGAATGAAAAATAATCTGAGATAACAACAGTGTATAATATATATGTTGGAATAAACTACACCTTGAGAACTGTTCTTATATTTTGTAAGATAATATGCATCTTTTTCGGAGAAACTGCAGACAACATAAAAACCTACAACGACCACATCATTCAAATTCAAATTTTAAAAGGAAAACTTGGATGGGCAGAACATGTTATTATTTGAAATTTGTTAATTGATTACCAGAGTGACAACATCAACAGATGATGGTGAAATGTGGTCAATAAGTTTACAAAGTGTAACATCACAAACAAATGCATTCACTCTCTTAGGTATGAAAGCTTCATTTTCCTGCAAAACATCAGCATGATTGATAAATTGTCTCAATTAACTTAAAACAATATAAAATCCAGTTAGAATAAATAAACAGACTTGAACAAGAGATATTGCGTGCCGAGAGAAATCACAGGCATGAATGAAAATATCTGGAAATTCTTTAAGAATTGGGAAAAGAGTGTTCCCTACTCCACAACCAACCTGTAATTAAATTCCCCTCAAAATTACAGAATTGTCTCGTTAAATCCACACACAAACATCGGTATTACAAAGCACAAATAGAAAAATAAGCATTAAAAATTCAATGACACACCTCAAGAACAATCTTTTGGTTCCTCTCACTTGTTGATGAATCCTGTAGTTTCTTTCCATCCTCAAAAAAATACAATAAAAATAACAATAGGGTTCATCTCTACATTGGTCTAATGAACAAACAAACAAAAGCTTTTGGTTCATCATACATTCATACATACCTTTTGGTTCTCATAACTTGTTGAGGAGTCCTATAATTTTGCCAATTTTGGTAACACAAACTTCAAATTATCAACAAGAATTCCAGAAATAAATAAAAAAACTTACAGATAAGTAGTGGCCCCAATCTTTTCCTATGTAATGCCTATCCTTGAAGAACTGGAAAAGTGAAACTATCGAAATGTGAAATTGGGATTTGAGATAGGGGGGATTGCATTGCAGTGCAGTGCAGTGCAGTGCATATTTGGATGTTGCTTGCTGATCAGAAAAATCCTACCTTGTTGTGATGGCGGTGGTAGAATCTATCCCAATGCATTGCGTAACCAACGGACTTGGATTTGGGTTTGAATTCGAGTTCAGAATGTACGAAATAAAATGGCAAGGGAGTTTGAAGATGCAACAAGCTCATCACAATCACCATGGGTAAAAATCTAGGCACAGTACTGTATAGTCTGTATGCAACAATCAGATCCACCAAAATCGAAGTCTAAGTAAACCAAAAAATGACAAGATATCGTATTTTTACAGCCCATTTAAAAGTAAATTATTTTTTACAGCCTTTTTTTAATGTTTTAAATTAGGGCCGTTTATAGGGCTTGGGCCCAGAAGCAGAGTGTCACTCTGAAATCAAGAATTAACTCACAATTAATTACTTATAAAGAAAAATTGACAGCTAATACAATCCAACTAATCAAATTGATTATATTTATTATGTTCCTTAATCAATACTGCATATATTTATCATTCATGGAATCCTCGTTGTCAATTGAGCATTTGAGATCATAAACCACCAGAAGCAGAGAAGGATCTATAGCAGTAGCTTCAATGAATAGAGGTGAAATCGATGGGGAAGAAGCACTTCTCTTCGAAAATTCCCCTCCACCAGATACCTTCCATCTTGCCTACATAATCTACTTCACACTTGGGGTTGGTTTGTTAATCCCATGGAACACCTTCATCACTGCAGTGGATTACTTCACATATATCTACCCATCCATCCCTGTCGACCGTGTCTTCACTCTTGCTTTCATAGTCGTCTCCATTGTTTTCCTTTTACTTATTATCCTCATTGGACAACATTCCAGTGCTTTTCTCAGAATCAACATTGGGATAGGCTTGATGGTTTTGTGCTTGGCAATCCCCTTAGTCGTGGATCGGGTGCTCGTCAACGGGAAACAAGGAGTTTATGAGGGATTTTACTTCACAGTCCTGGCTTTGGCCATTGGTGGTGTTGCCGATGCGTTTGGGAAAGGAGGTCTTTTTGGCAGTGTAGGAGAATTGCCCAAGATTTACATGATTGCTGTTAACTCTGGTGGTGCTGCTTCAGGTGAGACTAGATTCAATTTAAGACTCTGGTGGTACATGCTTGTTCTTCTTGACTCAATTAATTATCTACAAAATGCAGGAGTTATCATTTCGATGTTAAGGATCATAACAAAATCCATATATCCACAAAATGCATATGGTTTGAGAAAGAGTGCAAATCTCTACTTCGTGGTTTCCATGGCAGTTTCCATAATATGCATCTTCTGCTACAACTTGTCTCACAAAATACCCATAATCAGGTATTACAATGAATTTAACAAAAAAGCGATCGAAATCGAGAGAGCCCAAAAAATTACTTCTCCTGCTCATTCATCTGCTTCCAATTGGAGATCAACCTTATGGAAAATCCTTCATCATGTCAAGTTTTGTGGATTTGGGATCTTCTTAGTATACACTATAAGTCTTTCTATATTTCTAAATTTGATATCAGAAGAACCCAGCTCCCATTATCTCAAAGATTGGTACTCTATAATTGTGATCACTGCCTACAACCTATTTGATCTCGTCGGCAGAGCTTTACCAGCAATCTACACAATCCAGAATCAAAAAATCGCCGTCGGAGCATCGGTTGCCAGGCTTCTCTTCTTTCCTGTTTACTTAGGATTCATCCATGGTCCCATGTTCTTAAGATCAGAAGTTTCTATGATAGCACTGTCTTCCGCGGTTGGGCTGAGCAATGGCTATTTAACAAGTATCATCATGATGCTTGCTACTCAATCTATCGACATTCAGCATGCTGAAATGGCTGGAATTGCCATGATCTTTTTCCTTAGCTTTGGCTTGTTGGGAGGCTCTACTGCTTCTTGGTTCTTCTATCTCATTTCATCTCGTCGTTAATTTTAAATCCAATGGTAGAATATGCTGAAATCTTAATGTTTTAAATGAACATTGAAATTCAAATATCTCAAATTATCTGATTTTAATCTTAAATGATCATATTCTGAATGACTGAATCTCATTCTAAATATGAAAACACAATTAGTGGGCTGGACTAAGCCCAATATACAAATTGGTTTCTGACGGAAAACCCTAGAACTTTCTCAATTTTCGAATCTCCTCCGATCTCCTTAGATGGCTACACCGAACTCATCGGTTCTTACGACTTACGGCGTATGAGTTCTCCGGGAGAAGGAGAAGGAGAAGTACATGTATGGAGTCGCCGATTAGTTTTTCACAAGAGATTTCCATTCCAGAATGCACTCTCGCAAAGTGCGGTTTGGGATTGCGTCCGTATGATCCAAAGCAAGTTTCGTAACCGGAGACACATTGTGTTTTGCAAGCCATGCTTGAATCGCTCTACGTTCGTACGTGAACCCATCCGCCGCGATATATGGATCCTCCATAACTTCCTGGGATATTGGACAGAAGTAATAGCTCGGTGCGGAGATCTGAGGTGTGTTGAATTTAATACCAGTTGGTGTTCGTCCACACAACGGTTTAACAAGTTGTTCAAGCGTCGGTATGACTTGTGATTCCAAATCCGGTCTGTCTTTGCACTTTAAACTGGCACATTGCAGTGCAAGCTTGGCGAGTTTTACCGATTGTTCCAGCGGCCAGTCTGTGACCAACGGATCTAGCATCTCAGAGAAGGTTCCATTCTGGATAGCATCTTCCACGGCTTGCTGCAATCCAAATGGCTTCCTCGTCGTCAACACTTGAAAGATGGTTATACCAAACGCGTAAAGATCTGATTTCGGTCTCAACGTTCCAGTTCGTTGATACTCCGGATCTAAGTAGTGCAAGGTTCCACATAACCGAGTGTCTTTGTATTCTGAAATGCTATCGGAAATCACGTCAGCCATGAATCTCGACAGACCGACATCGCCTATTTTGCTGCTGTAATTCCGGTCTAGTAAAATGTTTGCAGGTTTTATGTCACAGTGAATGACGGGATCCGGTTTGGATCCGTGCAGAAAGGCGAGACCACAAGCAACCTCCAAGATGATCCGGAATCTATCTTCCCAGGGAAGTGGTTGACTGCCGTCTTTGCAGGAAAGTCTATCCTCTAAGCTACCGCCGGCCAAGTATTCGTATACAAGACATTGCATCTCCGGACACGCTCCCATAAGTAAAACCATGTGTGGATGGTTCAAACGTGTAAGAACTTCAACCTCTCGGAGGAACTGTTCGTTGTTACCTTTTCCGTCGGTGTTAAGAATCTTGATGGCCACCGGCGTATGATCGAGATTGCATTTATAAACATTGCCATAACCACCTTCTCCGATCTTGTTGGAATCAGAGCAATTGTCGGTGGCGATCATGATATCTTCCTCACTGTACCGTTTGCATGTTCTATCGCTGGAGAAAAGAGATTCAAGTATCTGTGCTTTCTTCGAAGATTCAATCAGAATCCTAATCTGAGCCTTATGCTTGTCCATGGTCACGTTTGCAAGCTCCTGTTTAGCTTCCTCAACATCTCTAATGACGGCAGCATGTCTAGCTTTCTCTTCCTCTGCGATCATTCTCACATGTCTCACTCTCTCCTTAGCAATACTCAGTTTCTTTGCTTCCTCCGAACGCTCGGCCGTCAACGTGTCAATCTTCTTCTTGGCGATGATCAGCTCCTTACAGGCGTAATTGTATTTTCTCCAAGTGTTCTCCAATTCCTCCAATCTCAATCTCTTCACTTTCGGAGGAGAAGTCGATGACTCCGACGTTCTGTCGGAATTCTCATCAGTGTTTACAGATTGAGATCTATACAGACGAGAATCTAACCAAGTTTCATGTAGATTGTCAAAACCTTTTACTTGGTGGTTTTCTCCTATCACCGAAAGTTGAGAAAGATTCCTCACAAGCCCGGCTTCACCTTCCGTGCTCGTTCCAGAATTCATACGGCTGAAATCAGAGATCACTGATGTCTGTCTACCACTGCCGGCACCAGTTCTCGTTATCTGCTCGTCGAAGACGAAACTCCGTTCTTTCTGTGTGAACATCTTGAGCTTGGTTTTTCGAATCTGCGTCGTCGGATCGGAATCTGAAGGATTAATCATCGCATTAACTAATAAGTAGTGATTAAATAGAAAATTTTGAACACTAGTTTGTTAGTAGTTTGTACCGAAATGAAAAGCTTTGGTTGCAAGTTTGAACACAAGCTTCCATCTTGATACCAGGAATATGTTACAGATGTCTGGAGCCGACTTCAGCACTGTACTTGGAACATCCATACCTTTCACGGTCCTAAAATAAACCATGAGATCAATTGATTCGATTAAGGAATAAGGAATAGATCTTTGTTCTTCGTTCTTACCGAGTGAACCATGTGAAAGTGGAAGCTCCCAGAACCAGATTCTTGATGACAGAGTTTGAAACATACTTGAGAATCTCCACAGCAGGATCTTCCCCAACTAGAACAACAATCTCTACCTGTGAATTGTGATTCATCAATGGATTCCATTTATTTTATCTCGAGTCAATTTTTTTATTATTGAACGGTAACTACCTCTCCTCTAGTCTCGCACAGGTTCTTGAACGGTTCGAGATTCTTTTTAACGTGGTTCAGTCTTTCATCATTGTACGTGCCGGATGAGTCCTGATCGATATTCTTCACCGGTAGATTCTCTTCGAATGCTGCTGTAAAATGGGTCAGTCGGAATTTACCTAGTCACATAGACAGATGAGTTGAACTTACATGGATTGGGGATGACGGAGAGAGGAGGGATGACATGGAGGAGGAGAACACGGGAGGCGTGAGGGATCAGATTCTCGGCTGCCCACCCTACAGCTCGACGACTCCGTGCCCCTGACACGGCGATGGCCACCACGTAGTTATCTACAATCTGGTAATTACAACTCTCCGACGGCGTCGCCATAGCTCATAAGGAAGGCGGAGGAAAGAATAGAAGATTGAGTGGGTATTTATTCCGGTGCTGACCGGGGGGGATGTTATCTTGGAGTGTTGTGTGTGCATGTGGATCACTGACTCGTGTCGTTTTGGATACTTCCAGTGTTTATCATGGAACCAACTTGGAAGCAGCCAGTAGCTAATAGCCAATAGGTAACGTCGCCATATCTGATTTCGTATTATTTAAATAAATAAAAAAACAATTATTTAAAAGAGGCTATTTTGATATATACTCACTCTTAGTCAGCTACTTGTCTTCTGGACATGGGTTTCATTGGCATCTGAAATCCGAATATTAAAATCTGAATCCGAATTTGGATTTGGATTTTTAAAAAAAATTATAAAAATATAAAATCACTATTAATAAAGTTAATTAATCACCTTAAAATTCGAATATCTGGATATTGTTAAACGAATTCGGATTTTAACAGTGGATTTTTCGAATATTCGAATCATCAATTTAGGTATCCGAAAATTCGAATTTGGATAGTCATATTCAAATACGGATTTCAATAAACCATTTACCGACAGTGTATGACCTCACTCTATTAATACCTTGTGTATTAATATTTTAATTTCTATTTAGTTATTTAATCTGTCAGTTTGTTAAAAAAAAAGTTTAATATTACTACGATGAGAACCGAATAATCCCACCAACACTCTGATGATGTTGCGAGTGGTCATCTTTTCATGTCGAAAGTTTTGAACTCGTTTTACATCAATTCTTCAGGAAAGGAAATCGATGATTGTTCCTGTGGTCTTAGATTGAAATGATTGAAAGTCGTTTTGAAATGATTGAAACGTACTGAAGTCTTAGATGGTGTTCCTGTGGTCTCCTTTTATAAGTGACATATGCGGCGAAGATTGTGTCTGTGTCATTATGACGATCAGGTTGAATGCAAGTAACTTTTCGGAATCGATCGAAATCGAGAGAGAAATCGTCAAGTTGTCAGACTTCAACAACCTTCAGTGATTTAGGGGTTGATTTGGATCTCAACGAATACCCGTTAGCCTTTCGAGAGTCCGACATAAAGTAAACGAAATTTTAATTTCTGTTGCTAAAAATGACATTTGTACAAACTCTTGTTAGATAAAATAAACAGTTAATATAGTTTTAGTTTCTTGGCACAGATACTAACTGATGACAACTTAATAAACAATAACACAAAAAATATTAGATTAGGTTAACACTTAGCTACATTTAATTTAAAAATATTACTTATGACCGCAACACCACATTGTTTATTACTTTCTTATCTATAGGCCGAAGATACGAGAATATACGATGAGATAACGCTGAGATATACCCAAATTAAGTAGTGTACAAGTTGAATGGTGTTAAAATTTAGTAAATTTCCGTTAACAATATACATACCTATCTGCTTCGTCAAAAAAAAGACGGGAAGGTGGTGGAGGGAGAAGAACATGATACGTATTACTTGATTTTCTCCGTTTCTGATCTAGCCCGCCGCCATGATGAATCATGACAGTGACATGGTGGATGACTACGACCTCAACAGCGCCGCACCCTCGACTGCGGTGGCAATCGATAACGACAAGAACAGCCAACAAGCTGTTAAATGGGCGACAGAAAACCTCCTCGTCGGAGATTCCACACTCATCGCTCTTGTTCACGTCAAGTCACCTACCAGAATCTCATACGAAAACGAAGCAAGCATACGACTTCACGAAATGGAGATAGCGAAAAACGAGATGATTGCGTTGTTTCGTCCTTACCGTCTGTTCTGTGCCCGCAAGGGTATTAGGGTGGTGGATGTCGTTCTGGAAAATCCTAACGTCGTGAAGGCACTGTTGCATTACGTCAACTCTCGCAAAATTTCTAACATCGTCGTCGGTGCTGCTAAAGGAAATGTTCTCACTAGAAAATTCAGACACATAGATGTTCCAGCGGCCTTACTCAAACTTGCACCAGATTTCTGCTCCGTCTACGTGATATGGAAGGAGAAGGTTTTAAACGCCCGCTCGGCTAAAACCCAATTAACAGCCACCAATCTTCTCGCGATCCCTCATCTCCTCAGCCTCCACCGACATTCTCTCGGCACTTTCTTGGATCGACATGAATCTCCCCGGAATGACAGCACCAAACCCATCCCGGAAAGTGCTTTTGATAATATTCGTTACACGAGAGACGGCGGTGCATCTTCATTCAATCACCACCAGCAACAACAAGAATTTGGTTCCGAAATGGTTGATGTATCGGGAAGGCATAGTGATGGTAGTAGTAGCTTCCGATCTTCTGATTGTAGTGGTAGTAGTAGTGATTCGTTCTCACCGTCGTCTACATTTAACAATGGGAATGGGAGTAGTAATACTATAGAGTCTGACATGATACGATTGAAATCAGAGCTGAAGCAGATGATGGACAAGTACAACAACGCTTGTGGTGAAGCAGTGAAGGCGAGAAAACAGGCTAAAGAGCTTCAAGTGTGGAAGATGGACGAGTCTATTAAGATAGAAAAGGTGAAACAGGCCCAAGAAAAGGCAATTGAAATGGCCGATAAGGAGAAAGCTCAGTGCAAGGCGGCCATGGAAGCGACTAAGAAAGCTCAGATGATGGCTGATCTTGAGATCAAGAGGAGGCATACTGCAGAGACTTCAGCTTCTGCTTCTGCTTCTGCATATGCATCTCGGTATAGAAAGTACACGATCGAGGATATTGAGAATGGAACCAACAACTTTTCCCCTGACCTGAAGATCGGAGAAGGAGGGTATGGACCTGTGTATAAGGGTTTACTGGATCAAACACCGGTGGCCATAAAGGTTCTTAAACAAGATGCGGATCAAGATCAAGGGAGGAAACAATTTCGACAAGAGATTGAAGTTTTAAGTTGCATCCGGCATCCGAACATGGTTCTTCTTTTGGGTGGTTGTCCCGAGTCTGGATGTCTAGTTTACGAATACATGGAAAATGGAAGTTTGGACGATCGTCTGAATGAGTCTCCGACGATACCATGGTCACTTCGTTTCAAGATCGCGACTGAGATAGCTACCGGTCTTCATTTTCTTCACCAAACACGTCCTGAACCTATCGTCCACCGTGACCTCAAGCCTGGAAATATTCTCCTTGACCGTAATTACGTCGCCAAGATCTCCGACGTCGGGCTAGCTCGGCTCGTCCCTCCATCCGTAGCCGACGAAATAACGCAGTACCATATAACCACGGCAGCAGGCACCTTCTGTTACATCGATCCGGAGTACCAACAAACGGGAATGCTTGGGATCAAATCCGATGTTTACTCGCTTGGGATTCTTCTTCTGCAAATCATCACGGGTAAGGCACCGATGGGTCTCACCCATCATGTGGAACGGGCCATCGAAAAAGGATCATTCGTGGAGATGCTCGACCCGAGAGTCAAAGACTGGCCGGTGGAGGAGACGACCCAATTTGCAAAACTCGCGTTGAAATGTGCAGAGATGAGGAAAAAAGATCGTCCCGATCTTGGAAAAGTCGTATTGCCCGAGCTTCGAAGATTGAATGTAATTAGACAAAAACATTAATTAAAAATTTAATTAATCAATCATTTAAAAAAAAAATGCTTTCGTCACTCATCAGTTGTGTATCTGGATTTTAAAATATTGACTACTAAACCTTATTTTTCGATTAAAAATAAACCCGATTAACCTAATAATAATCTAAACGGATATATTCATACCCGATTGAGCGATTGCAGTTTTCGTCGAATCTCACTGTACTCGTCATGGAAATGAGGAGCAAGAAAGTCCCCTCTTCCCCTTCCTCTGCACATCCATGCGCTGATCTGCGAACGGCATACCACGATTGCTTCAACAGGTATTGTGAAATCATTCAACCGATTGTGAAATTTCTATTTTCGGGTAAAATCTGCCACGTGTCAATGACTCAGTGTGTCGAATTTTGACTGTTTTGCGGTGTTTCTAGATGGTATACTGAGAAGTTTTCGAAAGGTCAATGGGACAAAGAGGAATGTGTTTCTGAATGGGAGAAATACAGATCTTGTCTTGCCGTATGATCCATCTATCTATCTATCCCCAATTTCTCTCGTTCTTGATTTTTCGTCTCCCGATGCGTTTCTAGTTTTATTATCATTTTTCTTACAGCAACATTTGGAAGATAAGAACTTGAGCCGATTGTTGCTGGAAGCGGAGGCTGCCGTCTATCTGAGTCGAGAAGATCCTAAACGAACTGATAGCAACTCACTCTGAATTCAAAATCCAACGACCGGAGACTGCCGTCCGCGTGTTTTTCTTACGGTCGATTATGCAGAAAGGTCCTTTGTAATTTTACGGCATGCTTTCTATTATTAAGACAAAATTAGCCCTTACAATTTTAGTTCCAATTTTAACCCCTTCGTTATTTAAAATTTTCTTAACTATCACCGTTTCCTTAAACATGTAGCCCGATGTTGGATTGTTCAGTAGAACATTGGCGACTTGCATCAACTGAACATGGGTTATCATCTCCCAATTTCCCTTAGTGTTTCAACTTCTGCAACCTCCTTCCTATTGCAAATTTGCATGTAACTAGTTTTTCAATGGCTGATCTTACAATGGTATTTATATAGCTTTTAAAATGCTCTGTTAAGAAATAACCAAGGTATTATAAAATCAACCCGTTTCTGCTACGGAAACGGATTGACAACCGGACGGAGGTCCACCGCGAACGGCATCTTCCTCACCGGTTGAACGACACCAGGAACGTTATCTACACATATCCACATGTAGAACAGTAGAAGGCATGGGACAATTGTACGACGTTCGGTGAGGGGGAATCGCGATCACGATTCCTGGAACGGCGATCACGGTCACGGTCAACGGTCACGATTCCGATCGCGATAACGGTCAACTGGAACGGCGATCATGATTCCGGTTCCGATCGCGATCACTGTCAACTGGAATCGCGATCAGAATCGTGGGAACTGGCGAGGGGATGGTCGACATGCGCGCGTATGGCAAACAGTGCGCGGGATGGTGAGAGTACGTAAATCGTACCCGATGGAGAGGGACGGACGGTGGGAATTAAACGATGGCAGCGAACGGTTGGATATGGCCGTCCGCAGCGGATGCGGGAACCTTATCAAAATTGCGTCTATTATAAAATACCTTGGTAAAATACAAATAGTAAAAAAATAAAACAAAACTCAGATTAGGTAGTTTGGTTAATTATGTAGTTTAGTTATAAAGTAATTATATATGTTGTGTCAGGAAATTGATCTTTTATATTTTTTATCATTAAAAATCTTCAAAGTGCGACAATATATCTTCTTATAATACTTCGGAGGAAAAAAAAGATTGATGTTTTTATAACCTTCTTAAGGATTATTATGTCAGACTCTTAGAAGGTCTACTAATATAATGTCTGTATTTTTTATTTTTTTTCTGCCAATATATGTCACGACAAATATATGTCAATGACATTCTACAGTAACTTCCAAAGAAGAAAGTAGTTTATAAATTTTTACAAAGTTTTAGTAAGATCTCCAATCTAATAATTGCACAAGTAAAATACTAAAATTACAATTATTTGTTTAAATATAACTTATCCAATCTCAACTGACAGACATAACATGAGAATATAACTTATGCAATCATACGTATCAATTGTTGTCTTTTTTTTATTGGGGTTCACATTTTTTGGATGATATTGAATTTGGATGGAAAGAAGCTGTGTGTTGCCGTCCGGTTCTGTCGATGATCGGCAGAAATGACCATTTTTCTGATCTCACATTGAAATATCGGTTTAAGAAGTCATCGGATCCGACCAAGTGGCAAACGTCTGCACGCAAAGTTTGACGTTTGTTTGTGGACCGGAGTGCTTGTCCGGCATAACTACCAATCAAAGAATGTTTATTTTAATTTTTTTACATTAGTCAAAGTTTCAAAAGAGAAAAGAATAAAATAATTAATTATTATTATTATTATTTCCTATTATTGTTAGTGTTTCAGATCGAAAAACAGTGGCAAGTCGTAACTTTTAGCTCATCCTCTTCGATTTTTTCGTTTTTCGCCTTCGTGGTCGCCACTACTAACGGAACACAAACTTCCACCGCAATCCAAGCCATCTGCTCCAAACCTGAGAGGGAGAAAATAAGAAGACGACCTAAAAACACTGTCTAGACAAGTTCGATCAGGGGAGGATGGTGTCGCACGCAGATCTTGACCGTCAGATCGAGGTGCTTAAGGAATGTAAGTACCTACCAGAGGCGGAGGTCAAGGACTTGTGCGACAAGGCAAGGGCGATTCTCACGGAGGAATGGAACGTACAGCCTGTTAAGTGTCCTGTAACAGTTTGTGGCGATATACACGGGCAGTTTCATGATCTAATCGAGTTGTTCAAGATCGGTGGAGAGGCGCCTGATACAAATTATTTGTTCATGGGGGACTACGTAGGTTTGTTCCTTTTTTGGATTATTGTGAAGATTTACAGCGGATTGGCTTGGATCGACTTTTTCTACTGTTTTATATGATGAGTTGGGGGGTTGGACAGGATCTTCCAGTTTCTCATCGCTTTCTATACTGTTAAATACTAGCATGTTTTTTTAGTTAGGATATTGTCTCCCAGTTCATCATAAGAATTTTTGCACTCTTTTGTGCTTTCTCATTCGGATTATCTTTGGATAGAAATTTAAATCCCACCTCAGGTAGTACATATCAGTATCACAGTGATCTCTTTATTCTCCTGAGACTTTATAATTGATTCAGTGTATGTTAATCATTCAACAAAGTGGAAGCTTTTTTGTTTCCTTATTTTTATTGTTCGATGCATTTAGGTAATGGACATAACCCACATGCATGTAATAGTTTTGGGAATGGATTGTTTCATAATAAATCAGTTTTAACTTCTTACTCATTCAATTATTTCCATATATTTAGTTTTATCATCCCATTGCCAATGCAGATCGTGGATATTACTCTGTGGAGACTGTGACACTTTTGGTAGCATTGAAAGTTCGTTACAGAGATAGAATCACAATTCTAAGAGGAAATCACGAAAGCCGGCAAATAACTCAAGTGTATGTTACCAAACTGTTTTCTTGGTTATGTTTTTCCGTTCAGTGATTGGATCGTTGTTCTTGATTGAATTTTAATCGTCAAGATTTTAACTCAAAATTTGTTACTTTTGCTTTACTGAATTTTAATTTAAAAAAGAAAACAAACAGAACAACAGGAGTAACACAAATTAGATTTTTGGACTAATAGTCTATTAGATTATGAAATTTTAAATAGTACAAATTAAACTAAAATCAATGATTTATTTTTCAAATTGAAATTTTCATCATCTATATGTCCTAACTGTATCTCAACCCTTAAAAGATAATGACTTATTTTAAATTTCTTTTCTGCAAGGCATATCTGTTTTTGTTTGGACTGCAAAATCAGATAAAATTATAGAGTTGAACCCATCTGTCATTCAAAATCAATTGCCTCTTACACTCCTACCTCTGTTCAATCTCTTTTCCAAACTCTTAGCTCACCTTTTTCTACCTAATTTCTCAAGCCCAGCCACCTGACGAATTTTTGACAACATATTCGGACTTCAGGCGAAATTAACTTAAGTTAGGAGTTAGGACAGAGTGAGAAACTATTTTTTTCGCTATTTTGCAACTATCTTAGTTGTTCTTTTAGGATAGTGACAGAAACCCCAAATGGACAGGAACTATTAATCATTCATGCCCATTTTTTACCTCATTCATTCCCTAGGTCAGTCGGTTAATTCACTTGAGTGAGTTTGCAAATTTTATTCTCTCAATGAATCAATACTTAATTGTAAGCTGCAAACCTGGACCAGTATATGTTTATTTAATCAATAAATGATAGTATTTTAAAGTAGAAAACCTGATCCTAGTAAAATCCTAACAATTAGTTTCTGTTTATTCCAAAGTTCCCATCATCATCTGACATTAGAAAAATAGTTTTCTGGAATTTTTTTAATTTTAAAACTTTAATTTTCTAAAGAAGTAACCAATTCTTGTTAGAACTTAGAATTGACTGTTTACTACACACTTGAAATATCTTCATATTGGGGAAAGTAAAAGTTTCATCTTCTTTTTTGTGCTTCAATTTGAGGAGAAGGTTGTTTTTTGCTATTAACCCTTCCATCTCCATTCAGGTATGGATTTTATGACGAATGCTTAAGAAAATATGGAAATGCAAATGTATGGAAGTTCTTTACGGATCTTTTTGATTATCTTCCTCTTACTGCCCTTATTGAGAATCAGGTTTGTTTTCTCATCAAAGATATTATATTATTTACTTTTATATTTATGTTGCTGATATTGCAATTGTGTACTATTGGCTAAATTGGGTAGGTTTTTTGCTTACACGGAGGCCTTTCTCCCTCATTGGATACATTAGACAACATCCGAGCCCTTGATCGTATTCAAGAGGTATTTTTTTTATGGAGTAAAAGATTTTCATTAAAAATGAAGGGGTATATGCTTACCATTTATTTATGTTTTTCCTACTCAATAACACTATGGAGTATGAAGTGTAATTTTATTTTATTTTGCTAATAAATGTTGATACTGTTATGTAAATAACAGATTACCTAACTTCTAGATATCGGATCTGAATACTTCCTCGCTGATCTAGGTGGATCTCACAATCCTTTCCCACTCAATTGCGCACACTCCAAAAACACTGATATTCAAATCTCAGATCTGAATCAGTCAGTTCTCATAATCAGAAACTAAGAAAGAAATCACACACAGGTTTTATAGTGGTTTCACCTAAGAAATGCTGTACATCCACTGTGGTGTATATTAGATGGCGGCTACCCTATTACAATCTCAATCGATAATGAGGTTTATGTTTTCAGCATAATATATATATAGCTATATATTATATTAGTGTAATTAACTTGGGCCTGATCCAAGTTAATAACTCATAATTTGCCCAATAAGGGTACCAATTAAAATAGTCTCCACTCACTTATAACTCTTAAAATGCATAAACAGATTCAACAGATACATAAGAGCATATGACAAAGTGTAGACACATCTCACCAAATGGTTTGAAAATATTGGGATTTTGCAAATATCCCCTCCTACAATCTATTGTAATTTGAGAATATATATATATAATTTCAAATAACCATAATACATAAAAATAAAAATAAATATGAGTAATATCGTAGCTAATACTAATAAAGTAATAAAGTTAAAACTTAAAACTATCTCATAGCTAGTATTTAAGAATACAAAGCAATAGTTTGACGTAATTGCATTTTTATACTTAAAGTTTGACAGTTTAAATGCACTTTTATACTTTAATTGCACTTTTATACTTTGATAGTTTAAAAAAGTCTGGTGAAATGATTTTCTAGATGTTACTTAAATCAAGAATATTTAATGTTAGATGCATAATATCATCATAACTAGACGTTTTTCTTTATCATCCAAAAGTGTTTTTCTTCTTTTGTAAATTTTATTTCCATGATGTCTGACCTTACTTTGGATTTCAGGTTCCACATGAAGGTCCAATGTGTGATTTGTTGTGGTCTGATCCCGATGACCGATGTGGATGGGGAATCTCACCTAGAGGAGCTGGATACACATTTGGTCAGGATGTCGCATCTCAGTTCAACCATACCAATGGCTTATCTCTTGTTGCCCGAGCCCATCAACTTGTCATGGAAGGTTTCAACTGGTGTCAGGTCAAGTTCAATACTTCAATCAATTCCCATTTGTTTCCAAATTCCAATTTTCGTATGCTAAACTTGAAAAATAGAAAAATCAGATCAAACCTATCCCTCCAAATTCCAAACACTAGTTTTGAATTTGTGATGTTATGGTGATCGAGCTAAAATATATTATCAAACCTGACCATTCCATTAATGTTTTTTTATTTCTCTGCAAGAAAAAATAAAAGTCCCTCACCATTTTATAGATGAGTTTCTCATTTTTCTATTGATGTCAATTGCAGGACAAAAATGTGGTGACTGTTTTTAGTGCACCAAATTACTGTTACCGCTGTGGTAATATGGCTGCAATTCTGGAAATTGGAGATAATATGGAACAAAATTTCCTTCAGTTTGATCCAGCGCCACGGCAAATGGAACCTGAAACTCAACGCAAGACTCCTGATTACTTTTTGTGAACGTGATAAACTGCTTATTTACCTTCATATATGTTCCCTGGGAACGGACGTCTTGGATCACCTAATATCATTCATCATTCTTGGTTTGGTGGCTTTCCAAAACCCGATGTCGACTTTGTATTTTATTTTAGAAAGAAAATTAGTTGAGTAACTATAACATGGGGTATGTTTCTGAAATGGAGGTAAAGTTGTAGTTTTTAACAGATTTAAGTTCTGGTTTATAAAAGTTGGTTGAATGTAGCAACACAATATTCAATTATTTCTGTTTATAAAATTATCTAGTCGGCATAGTAGTTAATAATGCAGGTGAGATATTATCAGGTGATTTTTGTTAATTATAATAAAACAAAAATTATCAGATGAGATTTTTATAATTTAAAGCTACTTAAGGTTGTCTTGTCTTAGCCACACGATTTCAGATCAATAGTTTCTCTTTTTCTTGTACAGGAGTTTATTATTTCACTCATGTTGGTCTTCATCTTGTTTATTCAAAAAAAAAAATGGTCTTCATCTCGTGAACTATTACAAATTTACAACTATTAGAAGAAACATTAAAACTTCAACGTCGGCTTGGGTTCGACCTCTAGACTCTAGCCCATTTGATAATCATTGAACCACACTGACTTCACCAACTTCTGACTGGGTTCAGTAAAACTCAGACTCTAATTACTGTTTCTCGATCTGACCTCCATTGACATACTCGCATAAGATGTTATCGAAGGAGCTGGCAATCTGGCATGCATGTGACTGTGAGTGATATTAACGTGAAAAACTCAATAATCAGCAACATATCGAATTATCGAAATAGAAAAGAGATAAGTTATGATAGCAAAAATCCAAAAAAATAACTAGCAGCATCACATGGATCTTCCCGGAGGCTGAATTGAAGCTTCTTAATTTATGTATAAATAGCATCCATTTCAATTCTAAAGAACACACACAGTTCAAGCTTTCAACCAATTAATTAAGATCGAGCAATGGCATCACCAGCCTCAGCAGCTCTTTTCCTTGTTTTGAACCTAGTCTTCTTCTCTCTGGTTGCTGCTTCATCATCCTGCAACTGTCCACCCACACATAAACACCATCACAAATCACCACCACCGAAGAAGCACATACCAAAGAAGCCATGTCTACCATATCCTCCTCCTTCTATCCCTTCATCCTACGGAACGTGCCCAATCGATGCTCTCAAGCTCGGTGTCTGCGGTGGCGTACTGAATGGGCTCATCAACGTCATCGTCGGCACTCCAAAGTACCCATGTTGCTCCCTAATCGAAGGTCTTGCTGATGTCGATGCTGCTATCTGCCTTTGCACAGCTATAAAGGCTAATGTTCTTGGGGTCAATCTAAATCTTCCCGTTTGTCTCAACTTGCTTGTCAACCATTGCGGCAAGACTCTCCCTGCTGGTTTCCAATGCCCTTGATTGAATTATCCTTTATCCTTCGTACGTGCTTGGAATCTATCGTCGATTCAAATTTCATTGAGCAAGAACACCAAATCGAATAAGTTTTTTTTTATGTGTGTTATTTCATTTGTAACTCGTTTGGATTTATCATTAGAAAATAAATAAATAAAATTGCATGCATCAGATTAACGATCTTCCTATATAAAACATTGAATCGACGACGATTGGAATACCAATTCCACAGGCCGAGACCGGACTGGGAAAGCATGCCCGGCCCAAGATCGGACTAATGGGCCCCACCAAACATAGATCCGACATCGGATTTGTTGATGATTTGTTTGGGGTTTTATAATCCGTTGAATTTATTTGACTCTTGGTAAATGACACGTGGCAATTTTCCGATCAACTGACCTCCCCTGTTGAATTCCATGGACGCCGGTAAGTAACCGATCGCCGGAAAATCAGCTCGATCCGTATTTTGTTTGTATATTTAAGTATTTAACGTGAATGGTAAAGAAATCAAAGTTTAATTTAAATCAGAGTTTATGGAGTGATGGAGAAAAGGATGACAGGATATATTTATCTATCATTCTTCCTGCAAGCCTTCAATCACCAAAGATCCAATGAAAAGTCCGGCACCGACAACACTCAGCACCACGGCTGCGACGGTTTGCACCACAATTAGAGTAGTCGAGTCATCGGGAACGAGGACCACCACCGCCAAAGCAGCGAGTAACAATGGGAGCGATATGGAGGCGAGAACGGCAGGCGATGCGCCGGCGGTCTTCTCTAGAAGACTAAGAAGACCAAACTGTTCGGCCTTGGAGAGGAGCCCAAGTTTCTCAATGGATGAGAGCGTGAACCCAAAATCCTCCGCTTTTGATAGTAACCCTGACCTCTCGACATTGCTCAAGAACTTCTTTTTCTCCAGTTCTTTCACAACATCTAGTGTCACCTCCTCACTTGCCTCAGCGAACAGACCGGCACCGTACCACTGTTTCTTCCACCCACCGTCGTATCGGTTCACCTGCATGCCAAATTGCCAATCCATCGAGTTTAAATCAAAGCAAAGCAGCTCTAGCTAGAGAATTCAACTGTTCAAATTAACCTTGTTCTTTGTGGACATGGCAATAATCGTCAAGCTTCTCTTCGACGGCGAATTACGGGAAGAAGATCGAAGTCGGGGACACAGTGGCGAGATGGAAGATGAGTAGAGTGCTGAGGACGCCATTTCTTTTTTCCTTCCCCTCCCTCGTTCGACCCTTCTCTGTAAGCTCTGTGGATTGGAATGGATGGACACAATTGATCCTTTATTTTCTCTATCGTGTCTATTCTCAAGACACGAAACCACTCTTGTTTTACATTGACACGAAAAACACGAATATCGACACGATAATAAAATATATTAATAAATAATTAAATAATATATTTAACTTATCATTAATCATTATGATAGATATATTAAACTATTAAAGATTTAAAGAATATACTTTATAGTTTATACATTCAAAGTTCAAACTAGTCGATCCAGTCCATTGAGCCCAATATATTAGATTGAATTATTTATATTTAATTTTAATATCAATACAAAATTTATAAAAATAATTTATTAATAATATAAAATTATTATATGTTTTGTTTTATCGTGTCAACTGTCAACTGTCGGTTACAATTACATTTTGTATAATCGTTTTCAATTACATTTTTGTATTATTATTTATGATAAACATTTGTGTTTTTTTTACGTTAATATAAATCTCGTTAGAAAAAACAGATTTTTATAATTTAAATCCCAACCGTTGGATATAAATGTAAGTTGATTGAAGATTATGTAATAATTAATATAGCACATGCTTAATTAAAACAGAAGAATATAATTAATAGAACCAAGATTAAGTCCAAACTGTCTCCATACAGTTAAACACACATGCAACACATGATCGAACACAACTAAACAATGATGTTTGGGGATTGGGAATCAATGATCTCCGACGTCTTGTAATTTCCACCTCTTTCAGTTTTACTATTCTCTGCAAACTTGAAGCTCGGAAGATGGTAGCCTTTGGCGATCTCCTCTTCACTCCATTCCGATCCATAGTAGTCTTCTTCCGTTACAGATTTGTTAGCCGGAGTGAACATTCCGCCCCACTGTGGAAAATGAATGAAGCAAATAGGAAGCGTGCAGCATATTATCATAATCCCCATGTACATGATCCCATCTTCCCTTGCATACGTTGTTCCTTTGAAAAATAACAGTTGAGTTATAACTGCTCCTACATTCCCCCCTCCTCCTGTCATTCCCGACACTAATCCAAGCGCCCTGCATCATTAACACAACTTGATTAACTCAATAATTAACATGATTAATAGTTCAGAATTGGTATATATCTATTTACTTATTTACCTTCTTGAAACAAAAGGAACGACCCCAAAAGTCAAACCTTCAGCAGCTTGGACGAAAACCGAGAAGATGATCATGATAGTGACAGATCCGGCGAGGGAATCCATTCTTCCCAAGATGACGCATAAAACTCCGCTAAAGGTCTGTAAGCCCCATGTACCCCACAGTCTACCTCTCATGCCGAATCTCTTGGATAAGTAATCAGACAGGAACCCTCCTGCGGGTCTGGTTAATATGTTGGTAAGTCCGAAGGTTGCGGCGACGATCCCCGCAATTCGGAGGTTGAGATTGAATCTGTCGAAGAAGTACTCGGCGATCACGTTATTGACGGTCAGCTCCACACCGAAACAGTATCCGTAGGTGAATGCCAATATCCAAGCTCTGTAATTTCGAACACCTCGCCAGAACACTTTGCTGAAATTATCCTTGTGCATGTGACCCATCTTCTGCAGCTTCTTATAGTTTCCGGTGGGCAAGTCCGTCCCGAGCCATAGCACTGCCAATGCGCTCACTGTCTGCATCAATCCGGGGATGAAAAAAGCGACGCGCCAAGCTGTGAAACGTGTGCTGCCGATGATTTGGATGAGTTGAAAAACAAGTGGCATGATTAGCTGAGCTGCTCCACCTCCACAATTCCCCCATCCTCCGGCGAACCCGTTGGCTAATCCTACTTTGGTAGCCGAGAACATAGAGCTCATCCAGAACTGCGTGGAGACGAAGCTGGCCAGGGAAAACCCCGTCATGAAACGGACGACGAGGAAACCTGTTGGTCCGGATATTATAGAGGTGAAGTAGACGGGAGGTGTTGTCAGCAAGATGAGAATAGCGGACGCTAGACGTGGCCCAAAAAGATCGCAGGCAGTGCCCATCGCAAGTCGAGCGAATACGGCTCCAGATACGGATGCGATACCGGCGTTACCGATGTCGGTAGCGGTGAGGTTCAGGTTGTCACGGATGACAGGTAAGAGTGGAGGTGCGGCGAAGGTAGATACAAAGCAGGCGAAGAAAGAAAACCACGAAAGATGAAACGCTCTCATATGCGGGGCAGCGAAGGAGTAGAGTTTAAGCTCTTTGGCTTTGTTATCGGAGTCGACGACGACTGTGAACTTTTCTGCTGCAGCTTTCGATTCGACTTCCATGGAGGAGGGCTTTCCCTGCTGCTGATCATCAAACTCATGATCAGACATAATTAACTTTCCGAGATCGATCGTTTGTCCTTTCTCACCCCCTGTGGCCCTATTTATATACAACTAATTCTAGCTAGATTCAGAAGATTCAAGAATCCCCTAGCCGGATACCTCATATTTACCGGCGACTCTAAGAATCTAAGAAAGGGCCGTTGACTTATCTACCCCCAAGATGCTTCAAAGGCCAATATGTGGAGAAAAATCATAATTTCTATACCCTTTTTTTTGCATTTAAGTCCTTCCGCCTTAATTTGTGAGTCTTGAACTGGTTTTGACTCCTGAAGAGTTAAATTGTGGAGAATCGAATGATTACTTTATTAATTGAACATTTAATAAAATAATAACATTTTTATCTATCTTAATCACATGTTTAAAGTTTAATATTGATCTTAGTAATTAGTAAAAAGTAAGTAAAAATTATCTAGGACCTAAATAAAAATAAATAATTTTGGGAGGTGTAAAGTGTAAACAAACAAACAAACACAATGGCAACCATGAATGGAGAGATTAAAATAAGTCAAGACGGTACCGGCCATGTTCAAAATTAGGATTACTACCTTCAAATTCCATAAATCAAGTACGTCATTCCTCCTCAGGTAAGGCAATTTACGAGAGGTTATTAGAAAGACCGGCGAACGGCGAATAAAATCCGTCCTAGAACGACGATGTTTTTTTTCTCGTCGCCTTCTTGGGGGCGCAATACTTTTGCTTTCTTATTTCTTATGTCATCGGCGTTTATGGTGGTCCTGATGTTATCGTCCGGAACCACCGAGGCGAAAAGATTTCTGTTGGGATCAGCCAAATACGAGAAGCTGTGCCAAAAAATGGACCACCCAGACCTCTGTTATTCTGTGTATAACAAATATGGAGATGAAGATGAGAGGGCGCTTTCCGCCGACATGCTGAAGGTGGTGAAGTTCAAGGCTAAGAAAGCTAGTAAAATGGCTGAAAATTTGAAATCCAATCTTAACCATAAATCAATGACGTATCAGTTACTTGATGTCTGCCAGACGAACTTCGACAGCATGTCCGATGACATCAATTCTGCATTGCAAAACATCGACGGAAAGAAAAATAATGTGCCGATAAATATAAGCTTGTCTGCTTTAGCCGCGTATATAGAAGCATGCACCGATGGCTACGGCGATTCACCTGGACAAAAGGATCCGTTTACCAAACTCCTCGTTCCGATGCAGGAGCTTGTTGAAAACCTCTTTGTTACGGTAGGAAAGGATTAAATACGTTTATGATCGAGCAGGAGATCGATCGATTACCAGAATATTTACCTATCTATCCATCTATTTATTTATTTATTTATTTATAATCGATCCTTAATATACCGGATTCCTTGCATGTACTTATTATTAAATCGTAATTGATTTGAGCTTTTTTAATTTTACCCATCTTCGATTCTTCCATGTATGCCTCTGGACTCTTCTCTGAAGTTTTCTCATTTTCACGGTGGCCGCCGCCCGCCGGCCGGATTCATTCATAGTAAATTTATATACAATTAATTCAAACTATGTACGTGCGTCAAAAAACCATTTGATCCAATTACATATTTAAATTATTATATTTTAAGTTTTAATATTTAATAAGTTAAATTTAAAAAAAAAATATATATATATATATATTGGGTTATTTATAAATTATAATTTTCTTATCGAGGACCTATATCTAAACAACAAATTAATTTGAACTTCAAACTTCAAAGCCTTAAAACGATCCGACCAAGTTGGAAACGGAGCTCCGGACCCAAACTACTAAATGGGTCAGACCAGAACCCATTTATAACTTAAACAGAATAAATGGGAATGAAGAAAACAGAGCAATTGGCATTTTTATTATTATTGTTTAAATGAGGAACCAAGTAGAGTCGGTGCAGTCGTGCAGATACAGAAATCAATTATTGAAATTCCTAATTTAAATTATTTTCCAATCTGATTCATGAAGCAACAGCCGGAGACGGTGTCTTTTGTCTGTTTTCCATCTACCTACCACCGTCGTGAATCCTGATCGGTCGTCCATGAATATTTTCAAGCATAATGGCACCCACCGCAGCCTGTCAATAAAGAAGAAGAAGAACTCAAGAAGAAGAAGACTTGGTGAAATTAATGATGATTATAGTAACGTACTTGGATCGGTCTTGGTTATAATTCCGGAACCCTTGAAGTCACAGTTCCAGGAGTTCCTGCCACTGGACTGGTAGTACAAGTTCATGGCAACAGAGGCATGGCTGATGAGGTTATTTGGGTAGAAGCAAGGGCAACCCGGATGCAGAATACCACAGTCCACCTTGGAACATGCGTAGTCTATATTTTTATGCAGAGTTTCTTCATTTGATGCAGGTTTTGCAACACACCATGTTTTCTCCTGCACAACCCAAAGAATAAAAGAACGAATCACTACCCATGTATGTAGATAATGAGTTAAAGTCAACACTCCAGAGTCCAGAATTCAGATCACTCGCACACTCGTTGTCGTGGCAATGACTGTGCGCTCGCACCACCATACCCTTCTTCCATACTGTGGTTGTGGCCAAGGAGATGGAAAGAAGCAAGAAGAGGGAAAAGAAGGAAGTTGCCATTAGTAGTAGATAGATAGCTCTGGCCTCTGCTCTGAGATTGAAGATAGACGGATAGATAGATATATAATAGAGAGAAGAAGTAAGAGAGCTTTCTTGCCTTCTATGGCAGTTTAGACCATTGACCGTTGATGTAAGCTGTAAGCAACATTCATTTTTTTTCCCTATTTACCACATTTTAGAATTCTAGTGAGGTCAGATATAGATGGTGACTTTTTAACTAACTAAAGTCACATAAGTTAAACTAAAGAATTTAAAATTTTCATTTAAAATGAAGAATAATAATTAATAGAACATTACAGTGAGTAAAAAAAACTATGTAGTCTATAAACTATAATAGATACATTATCTTAAATCTAACTCTAAATTATCTCAGAAGATTAGTCTTTCGTACTTTTATAATTTATGCGTTATCTTTAAATATTTAATGAGATTGCACGAGAAGAATTTAAAAATTATTATCTAATAGAAGATTAAGATTTAAGATCTTTAATAACCAGTCTCATCTGAAATTGAACTGATATCTTTAATTACCTCATTAAGAATTATTTTAATAGAATTTAGGATTAGGGTTATTAAATTACTACCTTAAGCAAAGCAATCCTATCACTCCATCAGATTGGTGTGTTGTCTAAATAAATCTGTCTGCATTCAGATGCTGACTTTACAACCAATCAAGTTAGTAAACTTACAGGGTAACTAACTAAGTGTTTAGAATTTAAAGAAGCGAGATTCAAGTGCAAACAATATTCGAGAAACATGATGCAAACAATTTATCTGATAAAACAGATCTTTTTTTTTGTTAAGGATACTTTGATATTAATAAAGAGAGTTTTAAGCAATTAAAATTTTAACACTAAGCTAATCTACCTTGCTGCGGTTAGCTCCTGCTAACCTCCAACATATATCCTTGTCATGGATGAGCATGATGAGGATATCCTATTGAAACAATGCCCTCACTTATAAGTGTTTTGTTCATATTAAATATGTCAAATCTCATTAATAGACATCGATATCTTAACCGACGTTCAAATAGACTGTTTGGTTGATATTGTCACATTGATAAAAAAAAAAGATATGCAATCTTAACCGTTGAATTAGTATTTTAACTGTAGGATGCAATGCTTCTTGATGCCATATATTAAAGATTCAAAGACCAAAAGTTATATTTATGATTTTGTAGTACCCAGAGTCGAAATTCTTTATTATGTCAAAAGTTTTAAGTGAAATGTTAAAAATAAGATATTAATGTAGGTTGTTTACTTATTTTAAATAAAAATCGAATTAACTCAATTTATTTTAAATGAACGATCTAAATTATTTTTTCACATTTAACAACCTGGTGATTTAGTAAAAGCATGACCTGAGGCTCGACCTGGTCATGGGGTCAATTTTGAATTTTGGTGAACCTAACGAGTTGGGTCCATTTCCACAAAATGCCAATTAGACAATCAATATGATTTTACAATTGTAAATTAATACATAGATCGATTATTAAGCAACATGCATAGAACAAACATAGGGTTTTTTTTATGCATAATAGCAGTTCCCAACACCTACCAAAAAAAACAAAAACATGGAGTTATCTGAGTGAATCAATTTACAGAATAAAAAAACATAAAGAAATCGATCTTACTTGGGTTGATCTTTGTTACAAGTCCAGAAGCTTTGAAGTAGCAATTCCAAGGATTCTTGCCATTGGACTGATAGTACAAGTTCATGGCAACAGAGGCATGGCTAATGAGGTTATTTGGGTAGAAGCAAGCACCTCCATGTTTCAGAATACCACAGTCCACTATAGAACAGGCATAGTTTATATTCTCAAGCAAAGTTGCGTCGTTTGATGATGGCTTTGCAACACACCATGTTTTTTCCTGTAAAAACACATGCACACATATAACTTTGAGTTTCTAATTTTATGTGAAGAAGATGGAAATAATCCCGTCTTTTTTCAATTTTCACACACCTTTGCATGTACCACCATCACAATACCTCCTCCTGCAACACACCAATAGTGAAAAAAATATATTACAGTAGATGCAAGTAGTGTCTACTGGCAAAATCGATTATCAAAAAAGCAATACCTGTGGTCAAGGAGATGAAAATAAGCAAGAGGTAAAATGAGAAAAAAGATAGATGGAAAGATGAAGTTGACATGAGCAATGCTTGGTGGTAATGGTGGAGTAGAAGAGTAGATGAGCAAGCATGCAAGCAGCAGTCCACCGGTGACCAGACTCAATGAATGTGTTGAAAATTTGAAATTAAATAGGCGTGAATGGTCCGACAAAATATATATGGAAGGTCGGACCCTGACGGTGTGATTCATTTTTGGATTCAATTCTCTGTGAAATCACGTGAAAAGGAATCTTATAATATACCACACCTCTCTAGTCTCTCCTCTACTAAAGAAAAAATAAAAAACAAGGAAAGAAAAGAAAAGAAAAAAGACAAGAATTTGTATGTAGGTATCAATAGGATATGTTAATATACTCTCGTAAAACATATCTTTCTATAGGGCCGCACCAAAAACACGCTGCGGGATTCCAAGTGATGCAGGACGTACGCAGGTGAAGCTGACTGTCTTTTTATAACGTCTTCAATGGTTCAAAAGTTCCTTCCTTCAATAGGTCTGACCTCCTGAGACAACTCATGGCCTCTGGGCTATGGGCCATGGTGCCAACAATTGGTGTTTGAGTTACCCCAAATGTAGTTATATGAGTTGTATGTCAATTGTAAGAAGAAAATTAAGTTAGACACTAGTAGCAACCAGTCCAGTGCCGGAAAGAGGATCGGTCGGGCCAATAATCTCTATTCCAGCAACAAAATCTAACAGAGAGGAGATACAGACAGGATGTGGCAATACCAGCTCAAATTCAAACTTGAATAACAAGACGAAAGATAGCAGGATGAGAGGATCAAATGGACAGAGTGAGTGACAAAAGGTTGGCAATTAGACTCACAATGTCAATACACGCCAATCCTTTCAGAAAAAAGACATAGCAAGATATACGACAGACGATACGAAAAGACCACACAAGAGAAGGAGACGATACCAGCACTAGCAGCACCAGACCAATCAGATAGTGATCGAGGAGGAGGATGAACAATCAAAAGAAGACCCTCTTGACTCGGAGAGCACAAGGACAAAGAAAAGGAGGAACGGATAATATGATGTGGAACTGACGATTATACTCATCAGGCCCAAAAGGGAAGTGAAACTTAGGATAGCTTCTATACATCATGAGGATCTTTTGCAACTGTTCTCCAGGTCGCTGAGAAACTTCTTGGATCGCACATCAACTGGCAATAGTGTTTTCTCCTTGTATCAACAATTCATCTCACTCCAATCATGCCAAATGAATACCATTAGGGTTTGCTATTGTAATCCCCAACATATTCCCTGTGGCCGAAAAAACTCATGCCTGAAAAGAGATCAACTTCAACCTTAACATGCTCACACCAATGTATAAGTCTGCAAGAGTGTTGCTTCACTTGCTTGTTACCCTCGTCTTTTGTCAGAGTACCATTTCATGAACTGTTGATCCCATCCCAAATTCATGATCTCTTCCTCTACCACCACCAACCCAATCGTTGAGCTCAACTTCATCGACGGCGGTTTGTGTTGCGATTGTTGAGAATATAAAGAGGATGGAAATACGGGTCGACGAGGCTATATGGCAACGGAAAAACCTGGCTGAAACGGAAGCCTGTAGGCGAAGAAATCTCTTCTGTGACTACCACCTCCTCCTCTTCCTTCAACTCTGCCCCCAGGAGATAACTAGGAAATCCACCCGATAACCATGCTTCCAAGAGATCACTGTTGAATGACGCTACTCCTTCAAAGTTCCTTTCAATATCATGCTCTCCGTCTAATGGAGGGAGATCAATCCATTGTTTTGTGAAATGAGACCCTTGTAGACTTTGATAACGGGCACGATATTATGATCGACGAGAGTATCGACAATCTTCGTTCAGCCAAGAGTAGACAGGTAAAGAGTCTCCTCAAACAAGATTGAACCAGAGATGTATGATGAAGCACGGAATCTGCTACCAGTAGGCTCGCGGGGTTGCGAGGAGGGCCGGAGGTTTTGGAGTCCACGACGCGCGCTCTACGTCAATGTACCTGCAGAAGTGGAGGGGAATCGGCGACTCCCTTGGGAGTAGGCGATTCGGGCTCCTTGGATTGCTCTGGTGTGGTGTAGTCAAGTGGGAATGACTTGAGGGTAGAGGTCCCCCAAGGACCCCTTTTATAGGGTCCTGGGGGACGTTTCCCCATTCATTAGCGTGGGACCCACCCCATTAAGGTATCCTATTAAGGAGTGCCTTAATGACGTGGGTCCACCCAAGTAACGGCTGGGAATCGGCGACTCAGGTATGGGAGTCGCCGATTCAGAGGTGGAGTCGCCGACTCCCCATGAGCCAAGTTGGCAGTCTATCAGAACTGACCACGAGGCCTAGAGTCGGCGATTCACCCCTGGAATCGGCGACTTGGTAGTCCCAATCGGCGATTCCCAGGTGTTTCCTTGAGTACTTGACGTAGACACTTCCTCCGCATTTGTGGAACTCTCCGGGGGTCCGGCATAAAGCGACGGAACCCTAGTCATTGCCGAAGGGCGTTGCTGGGAGTGACTGACGTGATCAGGCATGTCTCACCAGTACTCCCCCTGAAGAGAGCATGGCAAAACACCCGTATACCGCCAGTATCCCCCCCCCAAGCAAGGTGATCCGCATCAAGGCCAAAGCGACAAGATGGGATTGAGTCATTGCGCTCACAGCGACACTAATGACTCCGCGTGGTCCATGCACTATCTCAGATGGACTGATTCACTATCAGAATCTAGTTCCAGGCCAACAGAACTACATGTTTATAGTCCTGTTCTGATCAGGAGCGACTTTTGCTGTGGATCCTGACCGAAGCGACAGAATGCGTGGATTCACTATTAGAATCTGATTCTGGACGAAGCAACAGAATGCGTGGATTCACTATTAGAATCGGGTTCTGGCCGAAGCGACAGAATGTGTGGATTCTGGCCGAAGCGACAGAATGCGTGGATTCCGGCCGAAGCGACATAATCTAGTTCACTATCAGAACTGATAATGTTTATAGTCCACTCTGATCAAGAGCGACTTTACGTCGGCAACGACGGTTACCCCATAGTCCAAAGCGCAAGATGGGTCGAGATCATTAAGGCCAAAGCGACAAAATGATCTCCAAGTGTTTGAAGAATTATTGAAGCCAAAGCAACAACATAATTCTTGGTCCATTAAGGCCAAAGCGACAAAATGGACCGACTCACTATCAGAGTCTGATTCTGGCCGAAGCGACAGAATGCGTGGA
>LFYR01001823.1:294042-507913 GCA_001185155.1 Zostera marina
CAAAACAAAAATAACCTGCAAAACAACTGTATCAGTCTAAAGGATATATTTATTGATTTACTGTCCTTGCCATGCGGGGCTGCTCCTCGTGCTGCTCAATAAAGCCTTGATTGAGCTGGCCGGAGCGACAGATCTATCATGCTCATAATGTGACAGCTTCTGGCCAAAGCGACAGAAGTATCGGGAAGAGCTTATGATACTCCCCCCGAGTTCGACGACTTCTGGCCGAAGCGACAGAAGTGTCGGGAAGAGCTTGTGATACTCCCCCCTTGAGATCATTAAGGCCGAAGCGTCAAAATGACCTCTGGTCTACTAAGGCCGAAGCGACGAAGCAGACCGACTCACTATCAGAGTCTGATTCTGACCAAGGCTACAGATCCACTATCAGGATCCGATACTCGCCTCGGATACAGAACCTGTTGATTCACTATTAGAATCTGATTCTGACCAAGGCTACAGATCCACTATCAGGATCCGATACTCGTCTCGGATACAGAACCTGTTGATTCGCTATTAGAATTTGATTCCGGTCGGGGCTACGAATTCACTATTAGAATCCGATCCTAACCCGGACTACGGAATCTAATAACCTGCAAAAAAGGAAAACACTCTGCAAAACAACTAGATTAGTCCATAAACGCATATACTTATTATTGAACCGTGCGATTTACCTTTCGTGAAGCCCTTCCTTTGCTCAAATTTGTCCTTGGTGAATCTGGCCGAAGCGACAGATTTCACCATGCTCAAATTTTTCAACGACTTCTGGCCGAAGCGACAGAAGTGTCGGGAGAGCTTGTGATATTCCCCCTCGAATTTTGACGACTTCTGGCCGAAGCGACAGAAGTGTCGGGAGAGCTTGTAATACTCCCCCTCGAATTTTGACGACTTCTGGCCGAAGCGACAGAAGTGCCGGGAGAGCTTGTGATACTCCCCCTCGAATTTTGACGACTTCTGGCCGAAGCGACAGAAGTGCCGGGAGAGCTTGTGGTACTCCCCCTCGAATTTTGACGACTTCTGGCCAAAGCGACAGAAGTGCTGGGAGAGCTTGTGATACTCCCCCTCGGATTTTGACGACTTCTGGCCGAAGCGACAGAAGTGCCGGGAGAGCTTGTGATACTCCCCCCGAAGATTGTGCTTTGGTCATACACAATTTTTTGGGACGAGTGTTTTTCGAAGTATGTGACTGTCGGTGAACTATCTATTGTTTTTCCTTTGCTAATCTTTCATATAAATTACCCTTCAAATTGTAACTAAGGCCCGAAACTAGATTCACAAGTCGTAATTTAGCAACTTTGGACGTAAATTAGACTCTGCTAACTCTATTGCTAGCCACTATGGGCGTAGACTTGGTCGTACGAATCATAGCTCAGCCTATGGTTAAATTTACGGACAATTTATACCTCTAGATTAGCGTAGGGTTACTAGAGATAGAGCAAACGACGAATCAAAGATATTCGACACTCGAAGGTTGCCTCGGAGTTCGGAACCTTAACGATGGAGAGAGCTTGCGATACTCCCTCCTGAAGTGTGATGACTTCTGGCCGAAGTGACAGAAGTGTTGGGAGAGTGTGTGATACTCCCCCCTAGAATTTTGATGACTTCTGGCCGAAGAGACAGAAGTGTCGGAGAGAGCTTGTGATACTCCCTCTTGTGATGTTATGATATTTTTGTAATATTTTTGTAATATTTTTGGAACTTATTTTAACCAATTATTTTGCTTTCTTAATTAATTGTTTATTTAATTTATTTTTTGAATTGTAACTAAGACCCGAAACTAGATTCACAAGTTGTAATTTAGCCACTCTGGACGTAAATTAGTCTCTGGTAACCCTATTGCTAGCCACTCTGGGCGTAGACTTGGTCGTACGAATCGTAGCTCAGTCTACGGCTAAATTCGTGAAATAAATTAAACTTCACAACTAACCTAAGACTCGCAAAGTCAATTGACGTAATAAGTTGGAGATACAAAAATTGTCGGGAATAAGACTTAGAACTTTTTTGAGAACCTAAGATTCTAGATTTCATTCCCTAATGTGTAGTTGAGCTCTGGCCGAAGTGACAGAGTAACTTTTGGACCCGCATCAAGGCCAAAGCGACAAGATGGGGTAGGATCGTTAAGGCCATAGCGACAAAACGATTTAAATCTATTAAGGCCATAGCGACAAAATAGATTTTTGTATTGTGGGTACTTAGAACCTCTTGTGGTTAGGTTCATTTGTACTTATCAACTACCTAAGACTCTACACTTATACCCTAATGTAGTTGAATTCTGGCCGAAGCGACAGAGTAACTTTTGGATCCGCATCAAGGCCAAAGCGACAAGATGGGATGAGATCATTAAGGCCAAAGCGACAAAATGATCTCCAAGTCTATCAAGGTCAAAGCGACAAGATAGAAGAATTATTGAGGCCAAAGCGACAAAATAATTCTTGGTCCATTAAGGCCAAAGCGACAAAATGGACCTTGATCTATTAAGGCCAAAGCGACAAAATAGATTTCTAATGTAGGGTACTAGTTAGAGTCGTAGGTAGTGATTTCGAAAAAGTGTCACAAAAATAAAATCTAACTATTCTATTTTGTAACTTGTACTAGCATAGAGACTAAGAGACTACAATTTAGGACTACAATTCTAGACTTGAACCCTGGTGTATTAGTCAAGCTCCGGCCATAGCGACAGAGTGACTCTCGATCCTCATCAAGGCCATAACGACAAGATGGGATAAGATCATTAAGGCCAAGGCGACAAAATGATCCTTGGTCTATTAAGGCCATAGCGACAAAATAGATTGAAAACGAGGGTATCGTTGATTGTAGTCGGAAATATAGAATCTCGGGGCTAGATTCGTAAATGAGAATCCGATTTAGATTCTTAAGTCGCACTTTGGACTCATAAATCGTAAACTAGACTTGTAATCGCAATTTAGTCATTCTGGACGTAAATTGGATTTTGTAACCATCGCTTAGACTCGCGGGTCGTAAGCTAGGTCTGAGCAACGTGTATCATCCAGCCAAAGCGATGGATGATATATGAGGTTGAAGAGACGGATGTCATCTAGCCGGAGCGATGGATGATTGATCCGTCTGAAGCGATGGATGATTATTCTAAATACGATACTGCATATATCTCTATGGATTAAAGAGAGATTTATTTAGAATAATATCGCTATTGTGAATACATGAGAATAGTATGAGCGACAAACAAAATAATCGACATGTTTTGGTCGCTGGTTGCCACTGACAGAAGCATAGCCTGCATGGTTACTCTGGCCAATCCTATCTCTTAACAGGTGATAGTTCCTCACTACTAGTGTGATGCATTTGATTGCGAGTGTGAACTGTGGCTCTGGTTGCCATCACTGTCATAGGATTGAGAGCGTGGGCTATGGTCATAACTGTTACTGGGCCGAGAGTGTGAGCTATGGCTTTCGTGGCCATAACTGTTACCAGACTGAGAGTATGAGTCATGACTTTGATGGTCACAACTGCTGATGAGAAGCTCCTCTCTGTACCGAGGAGGACTAGTCGAGGTTTCAGACTGGGAACTTGTATCCTCGTATGTATCTTCTTTAGCATATATAGCGAGGTTTTTTCCGGTTGGGGGGCTCGACTCCGCCCAACTTATTATTGTTCTCCTCTTCTATCTCAATGAACGATTGAGCTCGTTGGAAGAGGTCGGGGAGGGTCTCCACTTTATGGAGCGTAAGGTTCTGGGCCAAAGGGGAGTAGGGTACTAGCCCATTCATGTACCCCGCTATGGCCAGACTCGGGATTAGGTCGCTCACTTCTGTCATCATCGAAGTGAACTTAATCGTGTAATCCCTCAGAGACAGTTTGTTCTGTCGTAATGCGAGCAGTGCGTTGGCACTGTGTTTTATTCTGATCATCCCCACATGTTGGGCGATGAACTTCGAAAAGAGGTCCGCGAAGCTGGAGACCGAGCCAGCTGGCAGACCAGAGAACCACCGATAGGCGTTGCCTTTGAAAGTGTCGGGGAATGCCCGACACAACAGTCCGCTATCGGTGGTCTGCGGTTCCAAGACACTAAGGTAGAGGTTGATGTGATCTTTTGGATCACTCGAACCGTCATACGCTTCTATCTTGGGTACCCGCCAGGTTGGTGGAAAAGATTCATTCAAAAGGTCCTTGTGAAAAGGAGCGTTTTTTATTCTCAAGAACTCGATCGGACTGCTAGCGACCGGATTGTCGGCCAGCTTCCGACGAAGATCTTCCACGAACTTTGTTGTAAGAGTCCTGTGAGTGCGACTCTTGCTAGGTCCAGCTTTTTCCTTAGGAGGTGCTGGAGATTTCCTCTTTTTCTCCGTAGACGGAGGATAGTAAGACCCAGATTCACCCGCTCTTTCGCGGGTGATGGCCTTCTTGCCCCTTGCTTTCTCGAGGTTGCTAACTCTTTTTTCCATAGAATCCATAAAGTTAATCAACCTCTCTTGTAGTGCAGGAGTTAGGTTCACTCCCCCATTTGATGGTAGTGATGAGGGCACCTCATGTGTCGAAAGTGGTATATTGGAGGTTGGTATGGTACGGGAACCAACCCTCCTACCAGAAGCTCCTACCTCAGTAGCAATGGCAAGAGCTTTCTTTTTATGATCCTTAGTAAAAGGAGCCATAAATGGGATGGTTGCTTCTATCGGGTCGAAGCAACAGACTACGAGTGGAAGTTCTTTCGAAGTGTCGGAAGCTATGGGTAGGTACCTGCCCCCCCGGGTGTCACAAAACAGAAAAAAAATTTCGTATAATATTTCTTTGTAGTTTTGTGACCCCCTTGAGCAGTACTACTAGTCCCCAAAGTTTGGAATTAGCAAAAAATATCGCAAATTTTTTGCAATTTTTCAGCAGAAAATCGTGCCGCCGGAGGTCGTTTTCGGGATGCCTGTTTAGACCTTTCCCAGAAAAAATTCCTTGCACTGTTGGGAAATTCTGGCGTTTTGCACTTGTAGAGAAAACTTTTTTCACGTAATGTGTGGTCGTAGAATCCCAAAATCAGATCTGGGCATTCCGGAGGTGGACCGACAGAATCACTGGTAGTGAAAAAAGATAAAAAGCCCCATACTCGTTTTTTTTTTACCGAAACGACGATGCGAGTCTAGCCAAAGCGATGGATTTTCGTTTCGGTAAAAGAGCTGGGCTATGCGTGGTCTTATTCAGCCGAAGCGATGAATGAAGACGATAATCGAATGACCGAATCGACAATTCAACTATGGGAATCGCCTATTCAGTGTGGGAGTCGGCGACTCAACTGTGGGAATCGCCTACTCAGTGTGGAATCGTCGATTCAAGTGGGAATCGACGATTCAGATGGGGATAGGTGATTTTCTATGAAAAATCCAACCTATATGGAAGTGAAAGTGCCAGAGCAAAAGACATTGACAGCACTTGCTCAAAAAGCTAAAGGACTCGGCGACTCCCTATGTGGAATCGGCGATTCAACTAATGGCCTTTTTGAACCGAGCCGTGGACAGCACTCTTAGCTAGCAGAATAACCCGCAATCGGCGACTCACTAGGTGGAGTCGGCGATTGCCTGTGTGAATCGGAGATTCCTTGACACAAAGTCAGCGACTCACCCTAAGGGAATCGAGCTGAACTTTTGCGAAAAAAATTTCGCGATTACGACGGGATATCGTGGTTCGATAGTCCCACAGACGGCGCCAGCTGATGAAGCACGGAATCTGCTACCAGTAGGCTCGCGGGGTTGCGAGGAGGGCCGGAGGTTTTGGAGTCCACGACGCGCGCTCTACGTCAATGTACCTGCAGAAGTTGAGGGGAATCGGCGACTCCCTTGGGAGTAGGCGATTCGGGCTCCTTGGATTGCTCTGGTGTGGTGTGGTCATGTGAGAATGACTTGAGGGTAGAGGTCCCCCAAGGACCCCTTTTATAGGGTCCTGGGGGACGTTTCCCCATTCATTAGCGTGGGACCCACCCCATTAAGGTATCCTATTAAGGAGTGCCTTGATGACGTGGGTCCACCCAAGTAACGGCTGGGAATCGGCGACTCAGGTATGGGAGTCGCCGATTCAGAGGTGGAGTCGCCGACTCCCCATGAGCCAAGTTGGCAGTCTATCAGAACTGACCACGAGGCCTAGAGTCGACGATTCACCCCTGGAATCGACGACTTGGTAGTCCCAATCGGCGATTCCCAGGTGTTTCCTTGAGTACTTGACGTAGACACTTCCTCCGCATTTGTGGAACTCTCCGGGGGTCCGGCATAAAGCGACGGAACCCTAGTCCTTGTCGAAGGGCGTTGCTGGGAGTGACTGACGTGATCAGGCATGTCTCACCAATGTACTACCCGAGATTGAGCAATACATCTCCTTTGTGTCGTAACTCCAATGGAAAGCCCTCTTCCCGGCAACATCATTTTCGCAGTCTTGACTGCTCTTCAAAGGCAAGAGCGCAGACGTTTCCTCCTTCCCCGCTCTCACTCCCATCAACTTATCTGATTTTATTGTCAAGGAAAATTCATAATGATGGTTTGGATCAATTGATTTTGATGAATCATGGAGTCAAGTCCTCGAAACTATTATCGATGATCACTGGAGCATCATCGGGAGAATGACCATACTTTCCATTAGGATCGGCGAGAGTCTCCTAGGGTAACGCACGTTACCGGAGACACCCTCTTGTGGGCGATGAGTCTTCCCAGTGAGATAACTGTAAACCCTCTGTTTTCTTCCCTGCTCTCTCTGTTTTCCTTCCATTGCAGTGGTACCGCGATGGGTTACGCGCGAAGTCCCCCTGGGAAAGATGGGAGAGCGAGCGGGAAATCGAGCACTATAGACCATTGGCACCAAACGTAGTCTATATGCCGGCGAAAGCTACAAACGGGAGGGCATGCCTTGACATATCCTCGCTGCTCGTAAGAGTCATTGGGGAGACCAAAGAGGAGAGCCAAATTGCTGCATTCATCAAAAGGAAGTGGAAACCGCGGGGAGCCTATAGAATTACAAAAGTAAATCTCCAATCATACAAAATCGGATTCTATGAAAACGCTGACTTCGATAGGCTACAGACAAAGAAATGGGAGCACCTGGAGCTGGATCTTATCTTGATAAGGCCCTGGAGCGATCGTATAAACACAGCGGAGGGTACCTTAGAAACTGTTCCACAAAAAGCAATCTTCCATAATGTCCCGGAGGCGATTTGGGGGGATGAAGCCATCGGGCGAATCGTGAGCGCCTTGGGCAGGCCCATCGATGCGAGAACAAGGAAGTCGCAGCATACGAACCCATTCCTTCCCCCGCCCCTGGAAGTATGCGTTGTCGTCGACAGGCACTTCGGCTACCCCCAAAATGTGAGAATCAGGATGGAGGGAAATGAAAGTACACCAAGTAGGGACACAATAATTAGTATTGAACATGAATAATGAGTGCCCTAGTGCAGCCACTGCGATGGTTATGGACATTGGACTCAGAAATGCAGGGGTTGGGACTTTGAACACCAGGGAGAGTGGCCTAAAATCACATCGGAAGCACCAACACTGGCGAGTTTCTCAGGCGACCACCACAAGGCCAATCTGAACAGGATTTAAATTCAAAAAATTCAAAATCAGAGCGCGAAAAACAAAAAAAGACGTACCAGATCACATCGCAGCTCCAGATCAAATCGCCATGTCAGATTGGAATATAGGCCAGTCCAGCCAGCCATCCCCTCGTGCGGGTACGGAGAACCCCAGATACAAAAGCAAATCGTCGTGGTAGCTCCAGCTGACAATCCTGCGACTGAAAAGCTAGCGGATAACCCTGGATCCAAATTTATAAACACAACACGCCTCGAACGTTCCCGGATCCAAAATCAAACCCGACTACCGGCCCGACAGAGGATCCGCCAACCCCAAATAGACAGACGCCTATCAGCCCTCAAAAATCACCGGTGCCGGAGCCGGCAAACTCCAAAGTCGAAGGAAACATACTGAGAATGACAGATTAAAGGCCACTGCATATCAGACGAGGATCGAAGGGGAAGGGGCCATATTCTATACAACCTCACAAATCTCAACAGCTTGCCGAGACGCTCCTCCTCATCTATGACCTATTTCAGTGCCTCTTTGATCAAACAGAAAAAAAGACAATGAATTAGATGTGGATGGGATTGAAATCCAGTCGAGATTAAAGGAAACCGAGGAACGTGTAACCAGTGTGCCAAATAAAATCTCCAACCGATTCCAGGTTCTTCAGATAGGGTCGTCGAGGCAGGGAACCGCTCCCTCCGTGGCAAAGAGACTCTAATAAACTCAAACTCAGAAAAGCAGAGCATCGACCTCCCCCCGCGATGTCTCTACTCGTTTGGAACGCTAGGGGGCTCTGCTCTCCGGAGAGGCAGAGAGAACTAAGAAGACTATGCAATGAAAACTCCATTGAAATTCTGGGAGCACTTGAAACAAAAACGTCGTTTGACAGATTCAAGGATGCAACTGAGATGATGGGAGGAGAATGGAACATAATTCGCAACAGGGAAGCCCCAAATCGAGACTCAATTTGGATAGGGTGGAACAAAGAAAAATGGTCAGGAACTATCCTTCAAACCCACGATCAATTCATCCACGCGAGACTAAAAAACATAGGGGGGTATCAATTCGACATCACGGTGGTATACGGTGAGAACACCGCAATCAAAAAGAGGCAACTATGGGAGGGAATTACTGGAAGTCGGCAAGCATCGGACTTAAATGATTGGCTACTGATAGGAGATTTTAACGAAATCAGACACCCGGTAAAGAAACGGCCATGGCACCTTCGACAGAGCCGGTGCAGATGAGTTCGAGACTGCGATCGGAGGGTTCACGGAGCTTGATGCGATTGGGGGAATCTTCACTTGGTCAAACGGCGCTGGACCCTTGCACACTACCTCCCGGCTCGACAGAGCTTTAGGTAATCCACGATGGATTACAAGGTGGCCTCAGGCGCGCCCGAGGCTTTTGATGGGGACCTCAAGTGATCACGCGGGGCTTCTTCTACAGCTAACCACCTCGAAAAACGATCGCCCCCCTTCAAATTTTATATAAGCTGGTTGATGGATGAAGAATTCAATAACAAATTTCGTGAGGCCTTGAAATCACAGATGAATGGAACAACCCTGTACAGATTGCAAATGAAAATTAGAGCAGTGAGGGAAGCCGGCAAGGAATGGGCAAAGCGGAAGAGAGACCTAGCGATAACGCCTACAAAGGTGTCTGCGGAGCTGCAGCAGATCGCTACATTGCTGCAGGCGGACCCGCTAAATGTGAACATCCAGATAGAGTTCCAAAATAAAAAGGAGGAACTCATCAAAATTCAGCACGGTGAACGGATGGACCTACAGCAGAGAGCACACGTGAGCTGGCTGATCAAGGGGGGCCAAGGATCCAAGTTCTTTGCTCAGGCAATCAAAGCGCGTCAAGCAAAAAATTCAGTGATGGGCACGCTCGATATCAATGGAACCCAGACAAATTCTCTAACTGAAATGAAGAACAGAGTCATATCTTATTTCACAGTCTTATACTCTGCCCCAGAAAGAGCACCTCCGATCCCAAATCTCAATATTGTCTTTGAGGGGTGCCCAACAGTAGAAGAAAATGCGAAACTGAGAGTCTTCCCCTCTGAAGATGAAATCTAGAATATTACCAAAAATCTGCCAAGAGCAAAGGCTCCAGGGATGGATGGTCTGAGAGCTGAATTTCTAATCCATCACTAGAGGGTGATGAAAGATGATTTTGTGGCTGCGATCCTTCACTTTTTCAACACCAAAAGAATGCTAAAATCTCTCAATCTCTCAACACTCACCCTCATACCAAAAATCAAAGTGCCGGAACGCCTTGAGGACTATAGGCCCATCTCTTGTTTGGGTATCACATACAAAGTATTTTCCAAAATTCTAACAGCCAGACTGATGACTATCCTCCCAAGATTGGTGAGTGAGAACCAACTAGCTTTTATAAAAGGACGCCGGATAAGCGATGCCATAGCTAGGCCTCGCTCAAGAGTTCACCCAAGCTTTCAACTGCATGCAAAAGCACATCGAGGAGGGCAATGATTACCATCGACTTTGCGAAAGCTTTTGACACCATACGATGGGATGCTATAGAGGTGGTCATGGAATTGATGGGTATCGATCTCACCTTCCTACAATTGGTCATGGCTTGTGTATCATCGGCTTCCGTCTCGGCCTTGGTTGAAGGCTCCCCTACTCAAGTCGTTAAACTAAGCAAAGGGCTTAGACAAGGTGACCCTCTTTCGCCCCTACTCTTCGTTATGGTTATTGAATATCTGAGCAAGCTTGTGACTAGGGCAGTGAAGGACAGAAAGGTGGAACTGTACACAATTGGGGGTGCCCAAATTGAGAGTCATCTCGCCTTTGCGGATGACATTACATTCTTCTGCAGGGCTTCGATCAAGTCACTTACATCACTCCGAGAAGTGCTGGCCGAATTTGAGGAATTCTCGGGACTGAGGATCAACCCGAGAAAGAGCTCGATTATATTCTCAAAACGAGTCACAGACAAAGCACAGTTGGCATCTATACTCGGATTTCAAATCAAAGACCTACCGATCAAATACTTTGGTGTCCCCCTAACAGGTAAAGCAATTCGATTTAGTGACTGTGATGGTCTACTTGCAGAACTTAAGAACATCCTCACTAGGTTGAGTTCCAAAAAGCTCTCGTATATGGGAAGAATTCAGCTCGTGGAATGGGTGTTCCAAGGTAAATTCAATTACATAGCCCAATGCAGTGCGATACCTCAGGCTGCAATCGCGGCACTACAGTCCATCACTTATAAATTCATTTGGGGTTCTTAACGTGAGGTATCTTGGAGTTCCATGACTACACCGAGAAAGAGCGGGGGCATAGGCGTTAGAGACTATCGGGCAACCCAACAGTCAACAATCATCGAGAGAGCTTGTAGAATGTGGGATCAGGAAGGGATTTGGAGCCGTTGGATAAGCAACCGGTATATCCGCAGCCGGCCACTCGATCTCATTGAGAAGAGGCAAGGAGACTCGACAAATTGGAAAGCGGTATTAGGACAGACCAACCAAATCAGAAAATGTGCTACACTAGGATCGCAATACACAAAAACGTGGATGCGGAAAGGCTCGGGAGCAACTATCAAAAATGTAAGAACGACGATAGCCCCAACTCTGCCAACTGATGAACTAGCGAAATGCATTTGGGCAAACAAAATTGGTAAGGTAGCATTGAATCTCTGGAGAGTCAAAGGGAGGACCTTACCGACAAAAGATAGGCTAATCAAAAGGGGGATGACTGTCCCGGGGATGTGCGACCTGTGCAACAAGGAACAAGGAACCACTGATCACCTCTTCTCCTCCTGCGAATACACAAGATGGATTCTCACAGAGGCCATGGAAGCCGCCGGCGGTCTGGTCAAATTAAATGCAGCAAACAACTTCGAGAAAGCAGCGGTGGAGTTGAACAAGGTCACGTATGGAACGCTGGCATGGGGACTGGGCTGGAATGTCTACGGAATCTCCCTCTTCCACATCTGGAAGCAGAGAAATCAGAGAATACTAAAGAAAGTGTTGCTGCGGAAGATAATTTCGATGACCGAAATTGGGTTCGATAAGAACAAATTCAAGCGTAGGAGCTCAAATCCGACTGAACAACAAGCATTGCTCCAATGGGACGCGTTGTTAATGCTCTTCACGATGGATGGAGGAAGTTAGCCAAGACTAACTCCCAAGCAAGATGGTAATTAGGAATTTTGCTTAATTTAGTCTGAACTCTGTTTATTAACATCTATTTTAATACAAAAGAGTAACCTTTATCAAAAAAAATAAAATTCATAATGATTTTTACCATGTAAATCTTGAAAACAACTAAACAAGTGATCTTATAATAAGTCAAAGTGAAAACAGAACATGTTTAGTGGTCAAACAAATGCAATAATATGAAAATCTCTCTTAAATTAAATGTCCAACTGCTACAATACACGATGATGGAGGCATAGGGGACCAACAGCTAACCATGTTTGTTTTTAAAGAAAAATGTTGTGGTTGATGATCGCAGGAGATAACTGATCAAAGTATAACTAAAGCCTTCAACCAACATGCCACTTCTCAGTTCTCACTCACACCGTACTAAATGAAAAACGAAATATTTAGGATTAGTAGTTTCTTTGCCAATGATGAGATGACTGCGAGGGTACCCCCTGAGAACTGTTCATGTTCAGAGCATCATTTTGCATTTGCATCTGCTCCTGATTACCAACTTGGGATCGGTAGTAATTTGGGTACCCCGAAGCTGCTCCATAGTGTGATGGTTGTTGCTGTTGAGTCTGTCGTAACCCACTATGCTGACCCTGACCTTGCTGCTGTTGCATATTGTAATATGTGCTAGCAGGTAGTGCTGATACTGTTCTTGAACCAGCACCTTGAAGCCATGAGTTCATATTCTGGAGTTATTTCAGAAAGAAAATGTAAGAAGAAAATAATTACAAGTTCATATGAAAGTATAAATATTGTAAATAAGTATGCTTGCCTGGTGCTGGTGGAGAGATGCAGCATAGGCACTGTCGTCTTTGTATTGTGAACCAAGGGCACCATCAAAACTGGTTGTTGCATTTGATGGTGCACTTAGAGGATTAAGCACAAAGCTTCCAGGGATATTGGATGAACTTCCAAAACCACCGTAACCAGATGGTACAGAAGCAGATTGCTGCTGCAGGCTATTTAGCGAAGCAGTGTTTTTATACTGTGGTAATGTGTACTTTGTACTTACGTTTTGCGCTGCCATTTGAGACTGATGATAAGCAGCATTGCCTGTATATGTAGGTGGAAAAGCTGCTTGTGGCATGTATGCATAACTAGGATGAAGAAAAGGATAGCCAATCATATTAGCAAAATGACTCATAGAAAGTCCTGACTGGGAATACGGGTGGACAGGCATATGCTGAGGAACACTAGGGCCTGTCGGAATACTGCCACTCTCTAAAGAAGGTGAATTTTGTTGCGGAGCTTGCGGTACAGAGAAGAAACTCGACTTCAATGTCACAAAATTTAGGAGAAAAAGTAAATATACAGATCAGTCAAATGCCAATTATATCAAAATAAACACAGACACACATTGAAATATATTTAGTTATACAAAAAGTTGAGTAATTAAATAAAGGTAAGAAAAAATAAAGGTCGAAAAGATCAAATGAAAGACATTTGTCAGTTTCTCAAAAATACAAAAAAAAAATCTTGGCAATTTCAACAGAAAAAGGCTGCATTGTGCAAAATCCTTAATTGCAACCATCAGCGCCGCTTAAAGCTATAAAAGCGCTCCTGGTGGAGCGCTTTCTAAATCACTTTTTCAAGCGGGTGGTTGGGTCGTGTCGGGTCGGGTAAATGGGTTGAGTCAACCCACTAGCCAAATGAAAGAACTTAATCTTTTATTTCTCTTCCTACCCCTCCATTTCTCACTTTCACTCTATCACTTTTCTGTCCAAACCCTAGACCTCGCCGGAGATGCCGCCGGAGATCGCCAAACCTTGCCGGAACTATATAGGTGCTCGTCTAGATGATTAGGTTAAATGACTTGTGAATTTTTTCAAATAACTTGGATGTATTTTTTTTGGATGTGTATTTTTTAGATGATGTCTTGAATATTTACAGGTTTATATATGTTATGTTTTATCATACATTTACAGGTTAAAAAATATATATATATACAGGGGTATATATGCAATTTTCGAAAAAATTGCATATATTTACCAAAATACCATTATCGCTTTTTCAGCTTTAAGCGTGCTTAAAGCTCAAAAACCGCTCCCTGGAAATTGGGAGCGCTTTTTATTATTTGAAACTATGGCAACCATATGGACATACCATGAAATATACGAGGTACTCATTTGGCAAATTGCAGAAGAAATCCGTGCTTATTTTCTGCTTCTAAGATGCACTTATTTCGTATTATTTGGCAAAAAATGATGTGTGAAATATATATAAATATTTTTATGAAAGATGTGACTTGTGAGAAACATAACAAATAACATAGTCTAGTAAGTTTATATGTTATTTTATTTATTCATAAAAAAAATGTTATTTAGTTTATATGTGAAGAAAAGTACCTCAGGTAAAGAATTGGTTGGTTCGTTTATCAGCGGCCCTCCAGTACTATATTTTGCAGGCATGGTTTCATTTGCAAGTAATGGCAAGTAAGAAGGGTCTAACTGTCGACCAGATTGAGCTGTTGATGCAATCAAACTGCCCTGTAAAGAATTTGCATATGCTTGCTGCACAATATTTTCAAAAAAATCAGCAAAAAACAAGCATATATTAAACCATACGATTATAAAGAAATACAAAGCTTAAATTTTATTTCAAAACAACAACATTGAAAAAAATGTATAACAACCATCATGCTTGAGATAGAAGACACTTGGGAGTTTGCATCAATATAATTCTGCTCTGGAGTGGAAGATTGTGGAGTGCTAGATAATGTATCACGAGGTGTAAGAGATGGAATATTGTACTGAATCTCATTTGCCGGATGTGTAATATCAGTCGAAACACCTGCGATGTGTGAACATGAAGGTTGATCGTAATTATCTTTGTCGGAAATGGCAAGAGAGGTGGCAGCATTTTCATCAGAGTTTGACTTTGAATGGTCGTCATTATAGAAATTAGGAATTCTGCCATATTATTGCACAAACATCAGACAAAGAACTACATTTGAAGAGAAGTGAGAAAAAAAATATTTACCTAGAATCAACATGATGAAAAGTGGTTGTAGTTGATGTTGATTCAAGGCTATTCTTCACATTATTATTCTGTGTATTTGATATGGGAAATCCTGCACTTAAGACAGACCCAAAACTGCCAAAGCTCAAGTGTGAACAATCGGAGTTTGTCACCTGTAGATGGTCTGGGAATACAACAGCTGGATTTTCCTCAGCAGTGTTTACATCATGTACCTCATTTTGAATACTTAACTGCTCCAAATTACCAGTGAAAGCTGAAAGTTCAGGATTGACATTCTCATCTGAGAGATAAAGCATCCAACAAAAAATAAAAAAAAATATTAAATTAAAAAAGATGTGCTTATGACACAAATAAGATCATTAAAAACGTCAAAACCATTTTGTCATATTTCTCATCTAGATGTCAAGACTCGTCAAGCAAAAATTTTGAATGATGCTAGAATAATGATTAATCCTAAGTCCTGACATATTCAAGGGACCAATGAGCTAGCTATTTGAAAAATATTATCCCTGGTTCCTTCATCCTTGTCAGGATAACCCTATACAGCATAAGTTAAATTAGTTCTAACATCTAACTTATTTTTCCATGACGTGCAGATATAGGTGGTTGAAATGTAGCTCTATAGCATAGCTTGGTAGTTGTTACTTTTGTAACTAGATGATTAGAACTATAGACTTATAGTTGACTCTTAACACTAATGTAGCCCACTACAATGACTTAGCAGGTACTTGACTCGAATTGGCTCGAGACATGGTTCTGACCCTATAAATCAGCTGAGTTAACTCTCATTGTGGAAACATGGATGGAAGTGGCTGATTTTATTGCTAATTGAGGTAATTCTTTATTTTTCTCCTACTTTCTTTTCCAACTGCTTCCTTTCGATTGGTATATTCTAATCTTCTGAAAACAGATGTGTGGATTACAATCTGGCAATATTAGTGAAATTTTCCTATCTCAGATCTAGCATCACCTCATCATTTTCAGCCTCACTGTTAGATTCAATAGCAAATCCTACACTATCGTCTGCATTAAACACAGAATTATAAACTAATATGAACCAAAACTCCATTAAAACGCTACCTCTAGATAAATGATTCAATCTATTTCTAATCTTAAGGTATCGCATTCACTCTATCATCTAATATCTATTATTCTGTATTTTCATCAATATAAAAATAACTTAATGAGATTTTGCATTAAAAAAATTCATTGAAAACTGCAATACTCATTGATGATTGAATTCATTTTTCATGACTCTGAAAGAATAAAAGAACAAAGTACAAAGTTTTTTATTAATGGTAAATTATCATTAACAAATGAAGTGGGCCTTGTCCAGAGTACAGCACAATAATTATAAATACGCCGTTGACATTTAGCTACTTTTCTAAAAAAAGAGCAAAGTTTTGCTAAAATTATAGAAATACAAATAAGTTTACTTTTAAAAAAAAGATATAATCATGAATCATTACAAAGTTATAACAATACAAAAACCTATTTAAGTAGATGTATGAAATAAAAGATACCTTCAATGAGCTCAAATGTGTGCACCTGAGAGTTGCTGCACATATTCTTTAAAGAGGCATCATCCAAAATCAATCGGCTTCCAGAATCAAAATGCTCTACTTGTCCATCACCTGATGTGTCAGATATAACAGAATCTGGAATTAGGCTTTCGCAACTATAATTTATATTTGTCGATTGGTTGTCATTCATATGAGAACCAAGACGTAAGTTAAGACCATCATCATGCAAACTAGAGGCACCAGATGGCTCGACCAAATCTGCAGAGCTGCTGGACATCATAAACATACTAGAATTATTTTCAATAGGTGGTTGGTTAACAAATGATTGTCCATCATGAGGCAAGTAACCATCAATGGCTGTAGCATTGGGATTTTGTGTAACTTCTGGATTACTGGGAAGGTCTGGAAAAGATTGCCACTCTTGGAAAGATGGCACAACTGCAGATGTGTTGGGTGTCTTACTGGATACCTTTGCATGAGACCTACCCATCCTAACAATATCAGCCATTGAAACTTGACCAGGCATTCTCTGCCAAACATGCTGAACATCCATCGATTGTTTCAGAGAGACATCATCTGTTGTAGACACAACATGAGCTGAAGTATCTGTGGAATTTACACTGCTTCAAAAGAAAATGTAAAAATACATGAGCTAGAAAAACATCAAAGTAACTAAATGCAAGAAAGCTGGTGTAAAGAGTGTTCCATCTGGAATACTATGAAGATAATTGTCATATTATTCTTTCTAAGCGTATCTTTACTATGAGAATGGTACAGGAAGCATATATGAATGTACTTTATTTTGAAAATTACTGTTCATGGAATCATATATTTGCAAATTACTCTTGATTATAATTATTTTTATAATCCAATTTGTTCATTTAGTGATTAATGTTAAGTTAACACTAATCATTTAGCTACTCTTGATTAGTGATTAGGTTCGGGATGCGCCTCTACGCAATGCGCCACCACCTGGAGCACTTGAGCTTTTGCGCGCAAAAGCAATCCTTTGCGCCAGTGGCATTTTCGTAAATATATAAAAAAAATAAAGGTTTTTCATATATTTTTTTATATACCCAAAATACATCTACTTCATAAAATATATCAAAATATTTAAAGTAGTTCAAAACACATATACTAGATTAAACTTGAAATACATAATACAATCTATAGGTGATCATGTGTCCTCGTTAGTCGTTTATAGAACAAATGATTTACATCTATAGGTTCAGGTTAGAGTTCACCCACATTGTTTTCATCAAATTCAACCATTTCGAAAACCCTAAAAAAATAACAAATTAATTAAAAAACACACAACCCTAATCTCTGAAATGAGATGTCTGAACTCTGAAATGATATGGAGAAAAAGATGAAGATAAAAAAAAAAATTTAAAAATCGCATGCTAAGGCGCATCTCTCTTCCAAGGCACATCCACGCATATGCACTGTTAACTGTATATCTTTAAATAGTAACTTTCCATTGAGTAATAGAATGGGGCCAAGCCCATTATAAATGATGAGTTACACAGATTAGGGAGATCAACAAATTTATCACCCTCTTCCATATATAGCTTGGAAAATGACATTAGATAGCCATATTCTATTACTTCAACACACCCATAAATTAAATGCACTGAGATCAATCAATGTTCGATTAGGATTTGAAAGAAACACCTTGTGTCTAACAGTACTTCTTTCCTCCCAAATCTGCTAAACAGTACAGTCCAAAGCACTCGACAATTGAAACTATTCCCGATGGACGGAAATTAGTCATTTGCTTGACACCTTCACGGCTTCTCCATTTTCGATTCAACTCGGCTGACATGGATGTTTATGTGCATCTGTTTTCAGTTTTAGAGCAGCCACGACCTTGGCAGACTACGGACGGGCATTATTCCCCTAGTTCTAAACAGATTGGTGGCGGTGGAATTATTAGATGTAGTCTTCAGACAAATACAATTGATATTGTTGGAAATGTGCTCGTTCATAATTGGTTGGGAGGAAGCAGGCCTTTATAAGTTTTTCCATCTTGGTCCACGACATCCCCGGTCATTTATTTTGCTCGGCATGAACAGTCAAGACCAGACCAATGCATCCCCCAACCACACCAACACCAATTTCACCTTTTTTGGTAACGTAATATTCAAGAAGTCAAAAAAACATTCAACATCTAAAAACCAGTACAATTCTCATGTGTCCAATGAACGTGAGTATATGGATACAGTAATGGTGGTACTAGTAATGGTGGTACTAGTAATGGTGGTACTATTAAGAACCATACGAATATAGTTCGTTTGGTGGACTATTAAATCGAGGGTCATAGTTTCCCAGGCCTTAAAAACAACGAGAAGGCTCCTCTTTGTTCTGATGCTTTCACTACTCCTATGTTTCCCATTCTTCATCGACGGAAAAATACGATTGCTCCACCATTGTTGCCAACAATCGTTGAACTCCACTTCGGTTAGTATTGGCCCAGACCACCAATCGCAGTAACCGTAATTAATTCCGACAATGGTCTTAATTTTAATGTTTACTAATGTAATACAAGCATTTTATATTTTCCTTTTTAAATTTTTTTGATAATTTATTCTAATTTATTATGATTTTATTTTATTTTTAAAAAAACAGGACTATATGCGCCCGCATAGTGCGGTCGCATATCTCTCAGAAGTATGTGGCTGTATAGTCCGCATTATTTTTTATGAAAACATTGCTTCTGATGCTATGTACTAAGCTAAAACAAAACATGTCGCCATCATTCTCCACTTTGTTAGGGAGAGTGGATAAGTAACTGCATAAGTAAAAAAAATAACTGAAAATAACAACGAATTTTAACAAAATAATTGTCAGTTTTAATTCTGACTTCCTTTGAAATCTGACCTTAGAGAAGGCACTTTATCAATAGTATTTCCTGCAAAAGCAGATCCCAAAATGGACGAGTTGGATCCTGTGAATGCTACATTCTCTTTCTTAGGTAAGGGTTTACTGCGATTTGCTCCATAATCTGTTAGCATAAATGATCTAGGTATGAATTTATTTATATATTATTAAAAAAAAATTAATGTGTGTACCATTGTAGCTTGTGTTAATAAGCCCTGCAGGGCCTACACGTGAAGTACGGTCATTTGCAGCTCTTCCTCCACGATTTGTTGTGTTATTAAGCCCTCTTGCCTTGGAATCTGATGTATCTTTTACCTGATAAAAGGAAGATGTTAAGAAAACACCAAATAATAAGAATTCTGACAGTTTAAAAAGTAATATTTTTATGATTTTACATTTTTACTTGATAGTATAAGTAGGTAGTAGATACTGTCAATATCCTATGATCACCCAAAGAAAAATCTCCTGGCTCTAATCTTTAAACAAATTGAAATCCTTATTATTTAAAAGCAAGTAACAAATAGAATGAAAGCAGGGTCATAATTCATTCAGTGTAGCCCTTAATTCTATGAAATATTAACAAAAAAGGGAATGAAAAATAAATCCTACAGTCCTAAACCACAACTATCTTCTCTTCTCCTTCATTTGGACGACGTCTCCACAGAATTACCCAGTCGCCTAACAACTCCCAACTATCTCCAGAATTCAGATCGAGAGATCCATCTGCCACCACTGCCTCTCATAGTCCCATTTTCCTCCCAACTCTTTTTTAAAGATTATAAAACTTGTTATTATTTATTAAACAATCCCTAATCAGTTTAAGAATCTTTTGATAGTTAAAAGAACTTTGTCCATTTTGTAGGGTTTCACTAATCATTTATATAAAACTAACGGAATAACCATACCGATTAGCCAGTTTTTAAACTTTAACAATAACCGGAAAATGAATAACAAGATCACACACACACAGACAACAATCAGTTTATTAACATCTAGAAAAAAACAAAAATCACATATGGTTGCAACTTCGGATAATTTCCCAGAAACAGGTGAAAAAGAAGTGTGTGGATTTTCTGAAAATAATTCCATAAAAGTTTATGGCTATCTAATTATTAAGAGAAAACTACACAAAACAAAAAAGATTCTATGATATAGGAATTAGGAAATGATAATACACCTCTTTTTTCTTGTCACGTTTGCTCTTTACTTCTTGGAAATTATCTGTACAATAGCAAGACAAAATGTTAATATCAGAGCAAAACGCACTTTTACTCAGTTAGCCATAATGTAAATATCAAAATGAAAAGAAACATCTAGATAAAGGATGGAAAAAAATGAATGATAACAATATAATATTTATTAATGAATGGAAGATTTAAATAAAACAATGATAACGAAAAAGTATTTGATGATTCGAAAAATATCTCCATCATGACAGGTCAGGTTTTTACAAAATCGTGTTTATGCCTATATGCACACATAGGCGAGCATGCAGTGAACAGACAATTCTCAGTCATCTGATAGATGGGTTATCAATATAAGTGTAAAATCTTGATGATTAGCAATATCAATGTTGACTGATGAATGAACTTACCTGTTGATATCAACTTAGTGAATGATTAAATTAAAATAATAGTTAGATTATGGAGGTTATGGAATCTACCTAATTTCTATTGGAAAATAAAAAATGTCACAAGAGAGCCATCTTACTTAACAACTCATCCATAGGATTTAGATAGAAGAGTAAGAAGGTCGAAAAGATATTCATGGAAAGAACAGATCTAACCAATTAAAGTAATAGCACATCAACTGATCAAAGAATTATTAAAACAGTAGAAGAAAAAAAATCAAAAATAGCAATCAATAGAAAATATAGAATGATGTGAGATCAGAAGATCCGTGTAATTATATTCTATGTGACATGTCACATAAGTATAATTTTCTTCTTTGTAAAAGAAATTCATACAAGATAAATGCATACCCAACCAGAGTATCATCTTGTCTATCCTGTGCTTGATCAAATTATAATGTACGTCTAGTAAAGATAGTACATTTACTGAAGATATGGTTATTTGATCATTGCAAGAAACAAATGCAAGGGTTTGACGTAAGATGGCAAAGACTGTCAAAGAAACTCTCAACATGAGCCTTGTCTTAAAAATAAAGGAGCAAACATTGAATGTAACCAATAAGGTTTTGTAGGGCTTTGACGAGATAAACTAACACATCATGAAAAGGGCTAGGTAAACTAGGGTTTTTGACCTTTCACGTTCCTCGAGGAGAAACTGAAAGTTGAATATTTTATTAGTCATCGACGGATCGAAGCTTATTAAGGAAGTGATGGAGGGAAAACTGGACTTCCGAGAAGGGCATGGAAAGACGCGATTATTTGTCAGATAATGAATAGGAGGAGAAGAAAAATCACGGTAAGAAGCCCGGAAAAGGCAGTGGAAAAGGGCTACAAAAGCTTTAAAAATCAAGGAAAGATTGAACCCTGAAACGTAAAAAAAACAAGACAGAGAAGAGAAGAGAGGACACAAGACCTTGGTTAAGAAGGCGGTTGATGGTCTCGCTAGGGTCCATATTGCATTCTTTGAGCATAGCATAGATCTCATTCTCTGGATTGTTGACGATCTCCTTGAGATTCTGAACGATGATCCTGGAGCCCGATGGGATCGATGAGGAAGAACAACCAACGCCCCCTGTGAACTTGTCCCCCGCCTTCACCGTTCCAGAACCCCTAGGTCCGCTATCGCGTCCACTCCTCCGGTTGTTAGTACTCATACTGAAACTAGAGTCGAGAGCGGCAACGACGGAAATCAAAATCCAAACCCAAACCCTCGTTTTTCTTTCTCTTCAAATCTCTCTCTCCCCTTTCCCTCCGTGAAAATGTACTTACTGGAAGAGACGAGACGAAATCGTTGATGATAAGCGTGAAGTAATGCCCCCCACGCCCCTTTTAATCCTTTATGTAATTATGATTGTGTATGTAATTTTTGCCATTGTGACTTAAATAGTTAATGTCCATTCTAAATTGAGTTTAATTAAATAGATTAGATTTAGGGTTTCTTCACTCGCCCGAACGGCCGAACCGATTTGGGTTTGGGTTTGGGTTTGGGTGGGACCTTATTACCTAATTAGACTCTGTCGAATACCTTTGATTTTTTTCAAACATTTTTTCCGTTTTTGTAACTCATATTCATTAATCATTGAAACATGCAGTATTTCATGTTTGTAAATTGTAATTGATTTTTTTTAAATAAAGTATTTTATGGGTTTTTTTCTAAAAATACCTACGTTTATTTTCTTTCTTAAAATGACCTTAGGATTAATGACAAATAATCAATTTCATGAGTTGGGATGATCGGAACATGTTCGGTGAAATGCCAACGGAAATATAACGAAGCTGGGAGTTTGCGATCTCCTTAAGAGGGATGAATCGGTCTAAAAATAAGTCATGCAAGATCGTCTTGGAATTTCACGTCTAATTTTGGTTTTTATTACAGGTTTTTGGTGAAGCAAGTGACGGTCGGTGAGCAACCAATGAACCTCGTCGGTATGAGGCTGGAACGATGAGTACATAATAACCCACCGAGAATATGGGTAACGAAATTCTCACATCATGTCGGAGTTAGCTATCGATTTTCATTTTGCACCTTGGATATCTTATCTTCTCTCTTACAATCCTATTTCTCAACCCAAACAGTACCAAACACTTGCTGCTCTGGTGGATATTTTGAATCCGGTCATCGCACTTGACATTAAGATATACGACCAGTATTTCACCAAAGGGAGGAAGGAGGTTTCTCTCAGTGGTGGTCAATCCCACCAGTCAACTTTCCGTCATAGGAAATCTTGTGGTGGCCAGAGTCGCCGCAAAGATTTTTTTTTTGATAAATTGCCAGTCTCCGACCGGTTTTCTTCTTGTTCTTTACAGCACCCAGCATGGCAAGTCTTACGTGGGATTCAATATCAGGTGGTTCTGACATGTCATCCAAGATGTTTTTCTTCCTCTCACTCTTCACTCCATACCCCGACCAAGTTTATGATTCACAATCTGTGGATAAAACAAAAATATTGCAGTAACAATAAATTATATTTAAAATATTCACAACCACTAGCAAATAGCAATCTACTCTACTAAATCAATCTTGGGTGTTTTTCTTTCTGTTCCAAAACAATCACTGACAAAAGAAGAAATAAAAATAGATATCCACCAATATGTATTCCGATTGAGATGATCATGCATGCAGGTGCAGCAACGATGTCCTGCCATCTTCCAATGTTGTTCTGCTATAATATGCGTACAATAGCAACTGTATTACTCCAAGAATGACTCCAATTCCATTCGGTGTCTGAAAATTTTAACCATATTAAAACCCGAAGACATTGTTTCTTCAATCTTTTTATGAGCAAAAATTGGTATTTATGGCGATAAATCGTCAATCTTACATATACGAAAAAGTCAAATTTCAACATTCCATATGCAAAAAAAGCGAGGCTCATCAATAAGGTTGAGAGGGACAGATAAAATGGCATGAATTCCACGCTTTTCGTCCTGATCACCAGATTCTTAAAAAAAAACAATTAATTGGTAGAAGAAGAAAAGGCAAAAAAAAAAGTTGCAGAAACTTACTATGATGAATAATGGTGATGCAAACATGGATATGAGAGAAGCAACAGTCAAATAACCAATAAACAAATGTCGACTATCAAAATCAAAGAATATGAGACTTATATACACAATAGCCCCAAGTAAAACAAACACAGACACCAACAATCCAATTACCCTCATCTGCAAAACACACATCATGAACAACATACATATCATAAATAGCATCATGGATTCATAAAACTACGAGAGAAAAACTTTGATTATTATTACCCTTCTGCTTTGGGTTGCATTTACAATAAAGATAGTCACATACACTAGTTGGAAAATGGCACCAATTGAATTAACTGTTGCAATCAGGATAAGATCACGAGATACCCATGGAAGTCCATACCATAAACAAAGCAGACAGTTAAGCAGGGAATATATGTATGGCAATCCTGAGAAATCTTCTGTGGATTTATTTCTTAAAATTCTCCTGAACGTTGGTCTGTTGTTATTCATAAACAGAGCGAGTTAGCAAGCTGATTGTTTGTTAATAGATATATTGGTTGAGTTTTGACAAAAAAAACTTACATTGGCGATACAAATAACACAATAGCAAACAGGTTACCTGCACATAAGAAGAAAAAACCCAATCAATGACTGTTCTGTGAGTGGATAAAAATCAAGATTTGGGGTTTGGGTTTTCGAAGCGAAATGAATCAAACGCTAGTTTAAAGGTGGAATCAAATTTTAGATCAGGAGAGGGAGACAGTCTTTTACCGGCAACTCCACAAGCAAGGCTGAGGAACTGATGAATGTCTGACTTCTCCATGACTGTAGTCGGGAAAAGAAAAGAAACCACGACAAAAGTGTTTATCTTCCAAAACGAGACACGGAAGTCTGATTACGGCTCGACGAGAGAGAGGAGAAAAACAAGAAAGAACCTTTTGATCTTCTGTTTTGTGGACTATGAATAAATATGATGTTTTTCATGAAACTTCGATCGATTGGGTCTTCTTTTCATGTTTTAATTAATCCACTTGCCATTTGTGGAGTAATAATTGAAGAAGATCAAATATATCCACATGGAAAGACAGTTGGACACGAAACTTAATCTCAGAAGCTCAATACTTAATCCATGTAGATGAGATCGAAAAGACGTTTAAAGTCGTTGGTAATTGTTAAAATTTTTGTAAGGTTCGAAATTCAATATATTTTTTTTTAATTTTTATTTACTTATGTATATAGTTGTAACTCAAGCCTATCGAATCGAATATCTAAGTATTTGGTTAGATATTCAATTCAGTTCGTTTAAATAAACGAGCCTACTCTTAGATTTGGGTTCGATTGATTTAATAACTGAATTAAACAAATCTATTTCAATGTTTGGGTAACCGAATCAAATCCGAACCAAATAATTTGTCAAATACCGAACTTTTGTTGCAACGCTAGTCATGACAAACACTTAATAATATTTTATAGTAGGCTAATAGTCTTTAAGTGAGAAAATAGTGTGTAAGTGTTATTACAAAAGAGCGACGTGTTGGCATTTACGATCAAATTAATCTAACCATCACTGTTTAGGGTCCCATTGATCCATGATTATTCAATTGAATAATATATATATATAGTGTCGGTTAACGACAAAAGCCAGGAGTGGACGACCAATATATATGCGGAAATGTTTAATTTCATTCAATAAAAAAACGTGCCAAAAAAAACGTGGTAAACTATATAATTAGGAGTGTAAATAAACCAAGTCTGAGTTGACTCGGTTGGACCGCGTGTGGGCTAAGTTCGGGTCCAGAAAGAAAATATCTGGACTTAGACCCATAAAAAAAATCATTTCTGGGTCAGATCTAGGTCTAAAAAATAAATTTTACCTAATTTTTTTATTAAAAGTCTAAAACATTAAAACAAAAAATTAAGTTGAAAATATTATATAGTAGTTTTAAAATATTTAATTAGTCATAGGGTATCAAACGAGCCGTGTTTTTGCTTATTGAGTTAGGTTCGAACTCAGCTCGTTAAGAAGTTATCCATGTTCGGCCTCGAAGTTCACGAATCCGAACTTGAACTTAACCTGCAATTTCATTAAAATAATTAATTTGGAAAAGTGAAGTATCAATCTATAACTTCTCATATACTAAACAAACGTTTTACCACCTAAGTTATACTCATACATAATCTAAAAATCACAGCCGTTAGAAAATATCTTGTGTTTGAAATTAACGTTGTATAATTGTGTTGATTGTGAATTTTTAAAAAATAGATTAAAATTAAAAAATACATAATGGCTCAAAACCCTAAAATTGAAGAAAATATAGATAAAAAAATATAACTAGTACTTTTATAATTTAAAATACTAAAATTGAAAATAATGTATTATTTATTATAATTGAAAATTGAATGAAAATATGAATTTAAAAAAAACATTATCGCTCGCTTTCTTTAGAAGATTAGATTAGAATTTAGAAGATGGTGTTGGATGGAAAAAAAGAATGATTGTTAGAAGAAGAAAAAAGAAAGATTGAAAGATTGAAAAAAACATTGTCCTCACTCTTTTGTTTGCGAAATCCTTTTCCGATTTGTTTTGTACATTGTAATCCACCAACCAATCCAACCCATATGTAACAGGTGTTCATGAGGTGTGTTGTTCGGTGAGTTGTAAGTTTGGTATGTCATAATTATTAACGAAATCGACAACTAGCTATTTATTATTTTAATAAAAGTTGTGTACATCCATCCAATATTATGGAGTGTTAGATTAATTCTTTTTTATCTTTATATATAAAAACCAACATATTTTATGTTATTCTCCAAAAGAAAAAAAAGAAATCATTTACACATACAGTACAGCACAGAACAACACAACCACAGCCGTGGAAATGTGAAATCCAAGCTCCACGTGAGCCATCCAGGCAAGTATGACGTATTTACAGCTGATTTTGAATCCTTTTCTTTTCTTTACTTTCCCGCCACACAATTTACGATTACGTGCGAGCCAACTGTACCTAATTTATGGGTTTGTTATAACTTATATTATATGTCGGTCGTGTGTCCCACCCGATCATCTAGCCTGATATCTAACCCCAACTAGCCAACTAGCCAAGCACGGTTCGAAATCCGATCTGTCATTTTAAATTCCGATTTCCAGCAACTAGTTAAATGTAGAATAATAATATTTGGGGGTGATGGTCAACATGACAGTTTAGAAGAAGAAAAAAGAAGAAAAGTCAACGTAGTGAGATCGGAATCAAATAGTAATTACGATTTCACTTTATGATCGAGATGGTAGGCGTGGTTGTCCTATCACGACATGTAATATCGTTTTCTTTATTTTAATATTAATATATTATAATTACATAATATATCATAACTTACACTAATAAAAAATCAACGTGTTAAATATCGTAGTTTGTTTCATCTGTCACACATAAAACACCCAACCGTCGTCTTGATTATAGTAGCCAACCAGCCATCTATTCTAACACCTTGCAAAGTTGCTCAGATGAGATGAGATGAGATTAGGAGAAACTGACGAATGAGATTAAATATGTGGAGAAGAAAAAGGTAAGGAGAAAAGAAAAAAGTGAGGAAGAGTTGAAAGAGACGCAACTGCGGTTGGCTTCCACAACTGCTTTGGCTTCATGGAACTGAGGAGCTCAACTCAGTCCACGTGGGATTCCTCCCCTTCCCCACAACACACATATGAAGTCATCAACACATGTGATTGTAAGCTACGTCCATCTCTGATCTGCTCATCTCCCACCCGACTATATATATAAAAACCGAGTCCAGCCCACACGAACCTCCGTGTGTGTTCAGTCAGTTGCTCCGTTGTTCGTCATACAAATAATCTCTATTTGCAATTCAACAACAACCCATTTTCATATCAAATCGACAGATGTTTCCATCGACGAATTGGATTCGTGGACCGGTTCTAGGCCGGGGATCGTCGGCGACTGTGTGCTTGGGAATTGATGCCGATTCCGGGAAAACTTTTGCCGTCAAATCTTCGCAGCTCTCAACCGCCGCCTTTTTGCTCAGGGAGCAGAGCTTTTTGTCCTCTCTCAGCTCTCCACATGTTGTTTCGTATCTGGGGTTTAATGTCACGGAGGAGAATGGTCGGACTCTTTACAACTTGTACATGGAGTACGCCGTGGGAAGATCGGTCGCCGATGAGATCCAATGTCAGGGTGGCGGGAGATTGGAGGAGTGGAAGATCAGGTCGTACACTCGTGGAATTCTGTTGGGAATTGCGTATCTGCACTCAGTTGGGATTGCGCACTGCGACGTCAAGGGTAAGAACGTGCTCGTCGGATCCGATGGTGCTACGAAGATAGCAGATCTTGGATGTGCGAAACGACTCTCTGCAGAGACTGACAATGATCGTGATGAACGACGTTTTGTCGGGGGAACTCCGGCGTTTATGGCTCCGGAGGTTGCAAGAGGGGAGGACCAGGGATTTCCTGCAGATGTGTGGGCCTTGGGATGTACGGTCGTAGAGATGGCCACGGGGAAGTTACCATGGGCCGCAAAAGTAGATGTTTGCCCCATTGCCGCCGTCCAAAGGATTGGATTCTCCAATGAACTGCCGGAGTTTCCGAAATGGCTGTCCGACCAAGGAAGAGACTTCTTGGACAAGTGTCTGAGGAGAAACGCTGACGAAAGGTGGACTGCCAAGGATCTTCTTAACCACCCATTCACGTCCCAGTGCTGCGGCAGCGGGAAGAATGACCCGATCTGGAGGTCACCCAAATGCGTTCTCGATAAACAAGACATCTGGGATTCTATGGACGAAGAAGAGGAGGAGGAGGAGGAAAACAATATGACGAAGCAATGGGATACTAGGATTCAACAATTGGGTGGACCATCAAATTCAACCGAACAATGGGATGATAAAGAATGGATTTTTGTTCGTGGTGACGAGTCAACGGACGTTAACGTCGAGGAGGGAATGGAACGCCAACGATCGTCGTCGTCATCATCGTCATCATCTTGTTTAATTGTAGATAGGAAAGAACACGAAAGCTTATCTTGTTCTCATAGTAGTATTTTTTTATGAATAATAGGATGAATGTCATTTGATGCCAAAATCTTGTCACTGACATGACATGAGGACATCCAACGATCGACGAACAGAGCAGATCGGTGGGAGAGTCGGTTACGGTTATGAGTTATCGCCATAGATTAATTTCATAGATTTTGAATTCCAAATTCGGTAAACAAACGTGTTCAAAAACATCGAACAAGTATCGTCTTTCCAAACCTGTAAAGCTGCCAAGTGCGAGTCTGTCTGTCGTCGGTCTGTCAATCGATCATTGATGGATGAATGATGTCTGAAATTTTCTCCCTGATCCTTGCTATATCTTCACGAATGTCGACGATCTGTTTCTGTTTCATCTCGTCCTCCTCCTCAATCGACGCGATTCGAAAATCAGCCTCGATCTGTTTGAGAAGTCGATCTTCACGCTCCAGGAATGCATTGTGACTGCTGCTCATGCCAATCTGTGATTCCTTCAGAGAAATTGCCTGAAATGCAATGCAGGTATCAAATGGTCGGTCCGATCGTCGGCAGACAATACAATTGAAAGTTAGCTGGACCTGGACCTGCCTGGTCTAGTTTTGTTGCGAGCTTCTCAAACAACTCGGTGCGATTCTTTGATTTATTCAAACCGACCATTATTTTCTTCTTCATGGAAAGTAAACCCCGCGCGTCATCTTCTTTGCCGCTTTCGACATACATGGCTGCTCTTCTCTGCAACTGCTCGGCCACCTCGGACAACCGTGCCACTCTTAACCTCGCGCTTTTCGCTGAAACCGCCGCCGGAAAAACTCAAAAAAGAAACTGGAATCGAAATTGACGGAGTAAAAACAAACCTTTGGCCGTTGTGGCTTCTGCTTCTGCTTGGAGTTGGTCCAATTGGGTTCTCAACAACAGCAACTTCGATGAACACGCCAAGCTCACACAGGAAGAACGCTTTTTCCCCCTCCTCCTTCCCACTCCTAACACTGTTTGTGCTAAACCCCTCTCCTCAATCCTGCTACTGGTGCTTGCTGACGTCGGAGCAGCAAAACTCAATCTTAGCATCGTCTTTTTGCTCGGAGCAACGGAACCCAATTACCGATACGGGTCACGGGATATTATCCCTAATTCGAATTTGGTGTGTAATTGGGTTCTCTGATTCTTCCCTAATTTTATTTTGAAAATTATTAAAAAATCCTTTTAGAATTTAATATTTGCAATATTGTAATATGTTTAATAAATGTGTAATACCGTTAGAATGAATCCGATTAGATAAAACGGTCAAAGTCTTCCATTAATGGGCTGTGATAGTAGTATTTATAGTGTCTTATTAGGATTCGAAAGCCTTAATGAGTTAATGGGCTGTTCGGAATTGACAAAGAAAAAAGTAAAGGAAAAATAATATATCGAATTGTTTAAAATTTAAATAAGGATATTTTTTAAAGAAAAAATGTCAGAAACACACCAGGGTTTTTTCACCACATTGTCCAAGGCTCACTACGTGAGAACGATAAAACATAATTCGTTTTAGGAAATATCAAGTCAGTCTTCAAAGGTTGTTGAAGGCATAAACGATCGTAAGATCACTTGGCTGAATCAAGGTGTAAAGGTGAGACTTGATATGGAAGAAATCATTAAGCGGTTACGAGAAGACTTACCAATTAAAGATCAAGTATTAGAGGAGGCTGCTGTAATTAATCCAAGGGAAACAGAGGTTACCCAATCCTCATCAGCAAGACCGACCAGAGTACGTAAGAGCAGGCAGGAATCTGACTTTATTTACTATTGAGCATGCGTTTACGTTATGACTTTATTATTTACATTATGGGTAGTTATTGTCAGCACTTTATTTTTATTTAAATAAGCATGAATGAAAGATGGGAGGCATCAAAAACTTAAAACTCAACAAATCTATCCACCTCCGGCTCCTTAGGGAGATCTCTCCATCCTCACCTCCGGCTCTAGCCTTCTTGGGATTCTTCCGACCTCGACACCTCATGCTCCGACAAAGGTGTAACACAAGGCGGAGGGTGTGGGGTGGATTGCATGTGATCACACTTTTTTTTTTTAATTTGAAATTTATATATTACCAGATAGTTTTAACTCAAAAAAAATGATCTTTTTTAAACTGATATATTGGATTTTTTTACCGAAAGATACATGACTAGTGACTACCAGTACGCGTCGTCTCGGATCTGCCTTGTTTTGCACCTTGGTCGTCAGGTCTGGAACAAGAACTAGGGCGAGGGCTAATGAACTTGATCCAATCCGTTCTCACCCTTACTTGTGGGTTACTAAGTAACTAATTAGCAATTATAAACCACAGTTACCATTATCTAAACTCTATAAATATGTGGAAGTTTTACTGAGATCATGAAAAATTGTTTTTTTTCTTGCTTTATTTTGTTTTTTGATGATGGAGGGTATCTCTTTACAGATATAGAACTGTCAATTTTCAGATGATATACCAGAGCCACATAATATATCATCAGGTAAATTTAAGTGAAAATATATAAAGTAAAATTCGAACTCATATCTTTTAATTTAAGTTGTAAATTTACTTTCGAATGATATACTACGATCACATAATATATTTTACATCATTGTTAAAATTAAATAAAAATTACATAACGAAAATAAAACCTTCAACAACCTTAATAGTTACCAACTTACGTATGTCAACAAGAAAGGTCGAATCATCTCATTGTCTTCATGATCAAGGATCTATAACATAATCAAATAATTAATAAATAAATAGAAAATTAGGTAGTTTGTTTAATATTTTAATTAAATTTAAATATGTAGGTATTTTTATGGTCTGGTAGAAAGACTTACATGGCAGTGGTAGACGTATCCCGGAGCTCCGGTTGAGTCGAATGGATATGGTAGTCCGGTATCCACCAGATTGAATTTCACTACAATGGTTGTCATATATCCCGGTGGGATTTTGACCATATTCTTCCACGTCTTCTCGTATTCAACCACAGGCCTGATCGGACCAGTGGCGTGATTGCTTATGTTGCACATCACGGGATCGGAATGGATCATCATGCAGTCGGTGAAATCACTTAAATTCTGCATCATCTGAGACTGCACTTCCTGGAACTGTGCGATGTGGATGTGAAGAGGGTGATCGTCGGCAGTGAGATTGATGACGTTCCAGAGTTCGGTACTCCCAGACTTGGGTGTCTCGGTCACAGGATCCATCAATCTCATTCCGTTGATGAGGAGTTCAATTATGGCACCCGTCGAGCTGTTTTTGTACTCGTAGAAAGCGATGTATCTATTCACCGTTGCCTCTGCCGGATTTAAAGGTAAATAATTCACTAGATGTGCTGGGATCGTCGAAGGATCCATCACCGGAGATTGTATGATGTCAAATTTCATGATTTTGGAATCTAAATCTCCTGGCGTTGGTCCATCAGGGAATGGATATGGGGCAGAATTGAGAAGCTCAATGGACTCGACGAGGGTATTTGTGAAATCGACGATCACATCAAAAGTTTCGGCAATGCCAAGGACTATCTCGTTGGTGACTACCGGCGCGGGGAGATAAGAACTATCGGCTCCGATGACAGTAAAAGGAAGTGTGACTGTTCCATTGGAGAGTGTCAGATTGTAGTAACGTGCGTTACTTGCATTCATGATCCGGAACCGATACTTCCGTTTCTGGACAGAGAGATATGGCCATATCTTTCCGTTGACGGTGATGGCATCGCCAAAATACTCAGGCTGCCATACCGGGTGAATATCTGGGTTCACTCCAACGGGATCCAAATAGATGGAGCCGTTGGTGTCGAAGCTTCGGTCGGCAATGACAATAAAACGGTCGAACTCTTCTCCCATGGGAAGATTTAGTGAGAATTCCTTCCACGGCTCTCTGATAACGTAGGCTCCAATGAGACCGGCGAGCAGATTGAGACGAGTGACACCCATGGCATGATCGTGGTACATGAGACTGCCGGAATGCTGTACGTTGGGGTAGGTGTAGGTCTTTGTGGTAAACTCCGGTCCAGTTCTGGTGTAGTTAGCAGTGTACCAGGCAAAGACGCTGCCGTCGCTGTCTGGGGTGACCGTTCCACCGTGGAGATGGACGACTCCTGGAACACCCGTACCAGGACCAGGCATGGCTGTTTTGAGTGTGTAATCGACCGGGAGAATATGAGTGAGAGGAAGGTGATTCTCGAATGTGATTGTAGTTGGCACGTACCGAACGGCTTCAATGGTCGGACCAGGGAATGATGCCGTAGCCTGGCTGGTGCCGTATCCAAATATCGGTGTAGCCGGAAGGTCCCGGTGAAATTTCTGTGCAATTAGTAACATAAATTCAGTAATTAAAACTTAATATCACTAACACGGAGGTACGGTGAGCGGTGGTGGGTTTACCTGTGTGGTTTGATACATGCCAATTGTCAGAGAAGCGTGGAAGAACGAGCATATTTTGGCAGGCAGTGGCAGTGGATCGACGTACATCTCCAAAGGTATCGTATTCCTTTGAGTAACTTGTTTGATCCTTTCCGGCATACTCATCGCCGAGGAATGAACAGCGAACATGAAAAACACGACCAATATTGCCGTCACCGTCGTCGCCGTCGTCATCATCAACTGCAGTTTCCTGACGGCATGCAGAACTAATTAATTAAATCTAGATTAATTTACCAAACATTAATTAAGGTGCTAACCTCGAATCTCGATCTACAGTTTACAGAAGAAGAGATCGATTTCTTCTGCGATTGAAAACAGACATCTTTTCATGGCCTTTTATAATGTTCGACGAGCATGAACAAATGATTTAAAAAAATAAAATAATGATCATGAAAAATAATGTTAGATGAAAAATTAATGGTAAGATGGATGATATTAATTGCAGATGAGATTCAACGTGTACCAATTTTTTTTTTTGACATTTTAATTTAATTCAAAAGTCAAAACCCTACGTCCCGAAAAAAAATTAAAATCAAATTTAAATAAAAAAGAAATTGAGTATAGTGTTCTGAAATAAAAAATGGTTGAAGGTAGTGTGTCACACTGGCGTCGCAATGAGTTCGGAACTAAGATCCTAAATTATTGTTTGATCATGTAATCGATCCAAACATCCACCCACTAATGCTACTATTTTATTTAATCAGAACATGCATGTTTGGCATAATTAGCAGTTGAGAATATATAATTAGTATATCATACCACGCTTAACTCGATTAGCTCAATTGGTCAGAGACATTATTAAGATAATTGAAAGTTTAAAGTTTTAATCTTAGACTCTCAATATATGTATTTTAATTTTTATTTATTTATGCATTAAGTACTTTATATGATATTGGAATCACTTAAAAAGAACCGAAGGCTTAAACCACCCTATATGGGACAAGTTTTATCTTCTTTACATTAACGATTCGATCCTATTACAGTTTCGACCTCTGCTATAGGGTTTTCCGTTCATTTAGGATCTACTAAAAAAAATTTCCAGATGAAAAACGAGAGAAAAATCACTTATCATGAAATGTTTATTATGTTCCAAACAAGAAAATCTTAGTCTTCTTTTACCCATGAAAACTTACTGCCAGAAGATGTAAGAACATAATATAGAATTTCTAGATGTGATTGTCTAGCTAGTATAGAATTTAAGAATCTCGATCACAATCATCCTCTCATTGCCCCATCAAAACTTCGCCATCTACTTATTAATCGTTTCATATCCAATACTTCTAGGCTCCAAGTTCCAACAAGTTGCAGTAGAAAGGAAAATATATAGAATATACATGTGATTATATAAATGACATGATTAATTAATTGTTATCTTAAAGAGAAATATACATAACCAACTAATGAACTAAACCACTAAGGAAGATATAAATTAAGGCAACATATATATTACACTGGGACAAGTGAGATCGATGATATCTTAAAGAGAAGCAGAATTGTTGCTACCTTTCTTCCCAGCAAGAATCCTTGATATCTGAAGACCTCTACTAAATGCTTGATTGAAAAGTAAACGTGTTTGGAACTCTGAGACAAAGGGGAACCACGATAAAACGACGATAGGCATGAAGATTACGATCCCCATTACATACTCATATGCTCTTCCGAGTTCCTTTATTGAATCCCAGAAACCAATCTTCTTCAAAACTGGCCTGCATGCTTGTCCAATCTTGTACACACAAATTATAAAAATAAACATGCATAAACTGTACAAATCAAAGAAATAATTGTGTAAAATACCATCTTATCGATAATACAATTAACCTCTTTTACTTACTAAAACAAGAGCCCATCCGGTTGGCATGAAGGCAAGCACACCGGCAAATACATCCGATACTGTAAGTCCACAGACCACAAATAACACTGTCATCACTGACACGAAACCAAGGAACACAAGTCCTTTAAGGATTCGGAACATCAGTTGAAAATCCGTACCAAACCTTCGCCTTCCCATTGACACCATCTGGATTATGAATTATCAAACAATATAAATAGTCATTGAAATTCCAAAACAGTTGACTTAGCTAGTAGTTTAAATTACCTTTAGAACCAATAAGGCAGTTGCCATAACCACCCATGAGAGTCCATACACCAGAATGCTTCTACTGTGATGAGTTATGTTAAGATGATACACTATCCCATACTGGTAGAGTAAGAATCGAAGTGCCAAAATAATCTCCAAAACTGTCCCACGTACACCAGTGGATTTCAGATGTTTCTGTTCATCTTCCCACCAAGATTCCCAACTTCTATCGATTGATATCCCAATACCACCACGATTTCCCATCCATCGTTTCCAATCTGTCCAGTCATCGACAGTCTTCTGCCATTCGAATCCAGAGGGATTGAAAACAAATGGTGCAAACAACCATGATACCACTAGAAACCACATGGACATGGTCACAAACAAGTAAACATTAGAGCTACGGTATGATTTCCCATAAACTTGATACACCACCAATAGTATCAATAATTCCAATCCTTTCACAAAGTGGCTGCGAGAATACATTCGGTAATTATCTCCAAATTTAGCATGAAACACAACAAATCCACGTCCTGTTGCTCTGTATTTAGCACCTCCATGCAGTATAGTCCGTCCAAAATAATGAGCCTTGGTTCCAAGCTGAAAGGTGAAAAATACTGAAGCTAGTTGCAGCTGCATAATAATAAAATCAGCTAAGGCAGCACGGAAACCTTTTTCCAAACCAATTTCCATAACCATGGGAAGGACCAATAATAAGCCAAGCTGAAAAACTGATTGAGAGGCCAGCGCCGCTTCAAGAGATTTATTTCTCTGTATACTTGGATCATTTAGAATTGCCCTCTCAAGACCACTCATAACCATGTATAATTGTCCATATAAGAATGTATACACAGTAAGTACGGTAATCTGACGAGAGAATATTATTCGTGATGATTAGATTGATTTTAAAATATAAAGTAACAATAAAAACTAATATATACATACCATGCTGCTGAAATAAAATCCAACAGTGGTGAAGTAGAAAGATAGCATTCGGTAGAAATCAAATCGACGCCCCAATCGGTATACATCACGGCTCAACGTCTGTTCTCCATTGCCATTTGCCACCTTTGCTTCAAAAAGTGAAATTTGATTCATTCCAACATCACGTCCCTTCCCAACTTGCATATACTCATGATGAGTAACATTTCCTCCACGTAATGTGGAGTTGAAACCTGAAAGAAATCATATACGAAATGGTTAATCTTTTTTTCCCAAAAGCATAGCTGAACTAGTTTGAATACATACCCGAAAATATATCTTCACTTAAATTGATTATCTTGGAAGCTTTGCTAAGCCCACCTCTAGTGAGATGAAAAATTCTATCAAATACATCTGGATGACCGTAATGGAAACGTACCCTGCGAATAGCCACATTAATTAGTCGATGTACTTCAAAAAAGAATATCAAATTCTTACTTGAGAGGGTTTGCAAGAATTCTCTGTCCTATTGTTACAAAACTGGTCTCCTGGTTGGACATGAACCAAGCAAGTGAAGAAACACTGAAGAGATTAAATTAAGTAGTTAGTTATTACATCCATGTGAAGAAAAGTAAATTAAGAGTAAGTACCTTCCAGTAAATATATGTTCCCTAAGGCCCAAGATCGTAGGGTGATGCCGCCCATGATTTGATCTAATAAATTCTTCAAGAACATTTCTCATTTTAAAAGCTTCCTCCAGATAATTATCCTGCATGCAGAAATGAGAATTTCTAGGAGGAAGTTTTTAAAATGAGAAAGAAAGAGAATTACTCGTTAAAGCATTACCTGGTTCATGTCAATAGTCTGAAGTGCTTCACCACGAGTGAAAATCACGGCATGATTTTGATTTTCAGGCTTCCCTTCACCAATAGCTATTGGATTCCCAGGAAGTTTTATGCGGTAAATTTCCTGAAGTACAATTCAAAAAATCAGTCGATAATTAAAAATTCAGAAATTGGGAAATAAGTAGTATATTATGAATTATGATACCTCGTCTAGCTTATCACCTCCTTTAAGAAGAACAGAGTAATAAACTTTTTCAGACTTGCCATTGACAGTCTCTTCCCTCTCATCAATGTAAGCAACACGTAATGTTGGATACCTAAAGTTTTTTTTTTTTAAAATAAAACACAAAAATAAATGATCCCAATTGCATAGTTACTCCACCAGTCCGCCTTTCCAAAAAAATGCGAACAAGAGTTCCTCCACCTTTTAAAAAGTATGTGCAGAAGACCAATCCCTTCACAATATCTTAGGAACTGAAAGTAAATGCGAATAAGAGTTTCTCGACTTTCTCAAAAGTATGCGCGGAAGACCAGTTCCTTCACGATATCTTGGGGTATTTTGTTAAAAGTCTACCCATATCATATCTTGGGCTCCCAATCAAGGGAAAGAAGAAATCATTTGGACAATGCTGGAAACTCATCCAACCAAGAGAGGCACTCTTAACAAGATGGAATGGAAAATATCTTTCCTATGGAGGTAGAATACAATTGATTTTTTTATAAATAGAATAGAACTAGTTAATTGGATAATAGTTGGAAAATATACCTATTGGACGCAAGGCACGGCTATCCCTGATTTTGTTGCTAAGAAGGTTGGCTTATAAATTTATATAGGATAGAAGAAAAGAAATCTCATGTTCTCAAATGGTTTTTCCCAAGGCTAAAGAGGGTCTAGGGGTTAGAGATCTCCCTATCATCACTACTGCAATTAACATTAAAAGGGCTTCAGAGTATTGGGATAAGAGTGATCCTATCCTGGTACAATGGATCCAGGATAGGTATATTAAAAGGAAGACACTTTGGGATATTCGGATCAAGCCTACTTTGTATTCGCATTTCTGAAAAGCTTTCATCTCAGAAAGGAATTTAGTAGATAAATGATTGGATTGAAAGGCTAATAGCACTGCAGTTTGGAAATCCGGTGCTCCTATAAATAAATTGGGGGAATTGTGGAAAGTATTAAAGATAGAAGTCATAAAGAATTACTAACCAAGAGAATTTGGTCAAATATGCCAATAAAATTCTCTATTTTCCCGTGGAGGGTGAAATGGGATCATCTAAACACTTTTAGGAAACTGAGGAGTTGGAGAGTGCAAGTAACTCACTACCTCTTGCTTGCCTATTATGCAATCTGGAGAAAGAATCTAGAAGTCACCTCTTCAACTATTTGTATTCCAAATCTCTCCTAATTCTATTGGTTGAACACCCAGACTTCGCCTTCTGAAGATTAATGAATATTCTATTTTCCATTCAATCAAGCCCAGATATTAAATTGGGAGATCTGACGGAGGTTGAGCAAAAATTCTCACACCACATCCCCCTTGAGGGCTACTACTCTGGAATGTCATGACATATCTGGACAGAGAGGAATAAAAGATACAGACAAAACACTAGAAGGCCTCTTGAGGTAATCTTTAAGGAGGTCATTAAGGACATCAACCTCTCATTTAGACCGGAGTGTCACAAGAAGAGGTGTTGTCATCCTTTGAAGACATCAACTATGGAAGTATGGGAAACCAACCTCTTAAGACAATGTATCTAGTTACTGTACAACTAGATTGCATAGCTAATGAGAGAGTCAATGAGCTTCCAGCTCATTTCTTCGTACTTCTTGTATCTTTCCCCCTCCATGTAATCTGGGCATTGCCTTTCATTTGTTAAATGAAAAATTAATTTCTTTAAAAAAAATTGCATAATTACTTGCATTACTTACATTAACATGAGATTGAGAATGTTCTGATAACAACTTCGATCACGAAGTGATGTAGACTTTTTCTGCATACCATATATTTGACATGAAACAACATATGTGAACTTCATGTCTGCCACGGCTTGAGAGCGAGCGGCAAAATTTATCTGGTCATGATAACTTTTGCTTGCTGCAATTGTTCTGTATCCACCCAAAATCGCTGTACAAAAAAAATAAACATAATTCATTCACAATCATCTATTATGAATAATGAAGAAGAAGAAGAAGAAAACATGCAATGTTAAATAAACATACCTGGATCCCCAGCCATGTCAAGGAATCCTTGAAGCTCAATTGCCTGCCTGTAGTACATCATCCCCCTTACTGTAGCTCCCACAATTATGTTTTAATTAGTACATAAAAATCATTAATAATTTTAATTGCTTTCAAAAAAAATATTATTAATTATAAAAACCAAACTAACTTGAATACCTGTTCTTGTCAAAGTCTGTCCTCTATAAGATACCCACTGCCGGACAAAGTCCATATTTTCCTTGAGTTCGTTTTCATTTTTGATATTATGCTTCTGTAGAAAATTGTTCCATTCATCTGAAATAATTATGAAACAACAATGTAAATTGTCAAGTAATTGGTTATAAAACAGTGAAAAAACTCTAATCTTGAAGTTATTTAAACCTGGGTATATTTTTTGAAGGTAGAACAATGTTGATATTCCATCCTCATTTTCTTTATTAAGTTCGTCCTCTGAATATAGTACATCTTCTTTGTAATACGGAGTCAAAACACTGATCAAAACAAAGCATTTACATAAATTTTAACTTTTAATTTATTTTCTTAATTATTATTGGTTACCTGATATTAACATATTAAGAGATTTTACCTTCTTTTTTTCATGGAAATCAAGATTTTTATTATATGAATGAAGGGCAATGCCCTGAATTACTATAGGGGTAGAATAAAAGGATAGGGAGATGAGCCTTAGCCCATCGACACTTTGCTATGTACCATTATAACTAATACTAAAATAATTAGTTGAGTAGCTGCAAGAGGTTTGTCTCGAGTGATAGCCATGGAGAGAGTTTCTGAAGGTTTTAAGGTATGCTGCTTAAGCTTTTTGTTCCTATCAGACCAGAGGTAGCAATATATCCAATGGTTTTCCAAAGTAGAGGCCCAAATGAGGGATTTTTTGTGTGAATTCCTGACATGCATCAATGAAATTTCATATTCTAACATTAGGTTCTAATAGAGTGGGTGTGGGAATGTTGACCAATCTTCAAAATGAGTCATTGAGGGAAGCTGCTATGTCTAATAAGACTTTTCTGGAATATGGACAATTTGAGAAGCGGTGTGATCTGGCCTCTTCTTCTCTTCTTGAGTGTTGCATAGGACTATAGGAGTCATTCAAATGGTGTTTGTATTCCCCAATACCCAGATTTTTGAAAGGTATTTAGGTGCTTCCACTTAATTCTCCATATCATAATGGAGAATTTTGTTGGTATATTTGCCAGATCCCTTTGGCAATAGGATCCTTATAACTTACAAAGTAAGATTGGTTTACTGGTCTCAGGAACTATTAAAATTTTTAAGGTTTAGGGTTCGAATCTTACTTTGTACATTTCCACTTAGATTTTTTTTTGAAGCAATTAATTTCCACTTAGATTTGTCCGATGATATATTATGTGGCTCTGGTATAACATCCGGAGGTTGATAGTTCTACATCTGTAGAGAGGTACCCTCCGTTATCAAAAAAAGGATCCTTATAACTTTTTCTCTCTTAATTTCTCTGCAAAAGCTCCAAGGGATCTTAATGGAGAACATGTTCTCCAGCTAAACTGGTACCCTTCTCTACAGTCTATGCATACCTCAATATGTTCTTTTGCAGCTATAAGGGTCTTCCAGAAAATTGAGTCTATGGTGGGTTTGGGAGGAATTTCATCCAAGGATCTGCTTCTAATGAATCTCTGTTTGATCCAGTTGGTTAGGATAGTTTCCTTATGATCCCAAAATATAGATACTCTTTTAACATAGGATGTCCTTAATGGGGCTAATTGATTTGTGATTGACCTTGATAAAAATCAGAATGTCATCTGCATATACGAGATGAGTTAAGAACTTTTACCTGAAAGAGAGCATATTACGAACTTTGGGGGCGCCAGGCATGTTCATAAATAATGAATTTGTAAAGAAAGTAATACGACGACGTGCATCCAAATTCATTGGAACATTTATTGCAGATTCTTTTACTGTCAAAAGTAGGTGAAGTCGAATAACCTGCATCCATGAAAAATATTACATATTTAGTTATTTGATTCCAAAGGGGTTAATTTAGTTATATGATGAAAAAAGGAAAATCATGACATAACCTTATCCATCCATGACTTATTTAACACCAGGTCAAGATTGACATTTGCAAACTTGGGTCTTGTTTTGTCAGATTCGTGACCCCTCATTTGTGTATGAGATGTTTCAAGAAATCTACAAAAGCACTCTTTAAATTTATGAACAATGCAATATGTAGTGAAAATAATTCAAAATTAGTGATTTCCAACCTATGTCCATTGACCATAACATCTTGCAAAATGATTTCCATAATATCCTGAAGTACATTGATCATGTGTGCCTTATATGTCTCAATATCTTCATACTCGTCGTTTTTTTTCTGCCAAGTAAAAAAATTGAGAAAAGTTTGCAATGCATATTACCAAAGATGTAAAAAGTTTTGAAATGGTGGGAAAAAGGTAACTCCGAAAATATTAGTTGTATTACCAAAAGATTCAGAAGTTTCTCCAATTTCTCACTTAGTTGCAAAAGCTCACTCATGCGAAAAGTATTTAGAAACCTGTGCTCATGTATGCTTTGATCTATTTCTACACAAACCTCCGTAAGGACCCTGATAAAAGATTATGGAAATAAACAAATCAAGAACATAACAATAAACGAAATATAAATCTTACATTCTATCTCCTTCATCCAACAAAAGGCTGTAGAGTATATCTCGTAAAGTTTCATAGCATTCTATTACAGCAGATAGCATGTAATCATCATTTTTTATCTTTTTAAATAACTCCCTGTCATCTTTCTTCTTGAAATCTTTAGCCATGTCGAGTGCAATGGGAATCTATAAAAACAAATTTGTCTTCGTAAAAAATTAGGATAAAATTACAGATAAAATGAGAAGTGATAGAACCCACCTTACTGGCAAGTAGAAATGGTGGCCATTGAACAACAGAAATATCTATAGATGAGTACGGCACAAGCAACAGATTCTTCTCACTGAGAATAGAACAAATTAGTTTGATTAATTGATTAAAGGACATAAATAATGAAGTTAAAACATAGTATGGAAGCATCTGAACTTATTGCTGATGAGATCCTCCATCCTCAGGGAATTAATAAACTCATTCCACACTTGTGAAAATTTTGCAATATTCCGTCGATCTGATTCTGAGGATTCATCCTGCTGTTTGAAATTTAATTAATTACTTATATAGTTTTTTAAAAATACAAGGTTAATTTATTTATTAAAAACAATACCGAGTTGTTTCTCCGGGTTTCTTCTTTGGATAATGGAACTAGGCGTTCACTGAAAGCAAGAGGTACAAATTCAAATCTAGACCGCAACATGCCAAGTGTTCGTATCTGTTGGATATTGCAGAAAAATGCAAGCATAAACATAAGTATATTGTTGATACAAATTAATAGTCTACCATTGGTCTTTGATATAAAAAAATCGACACCAAACTCACTTCTCCCAAATGGTTGAAGGCTCCCTGAATTCCTCCAAATATAGTGGAGAAAATGGCATACCAAATTTGCGTGTCCATGAAATACACCTATATGCAAGCCAAAATTATATGAAAGTAAAACAAAATAAACTTTCTTAAAAGTCAAATTAATTGAAATAATTTGCTAGATCCTACCAAGACAATTGGAGCCCATATTGATAACACAACACCAATATTATACCTCCCTGCATCAAAATCAGTTAGCAAACAAAAATACTGGAAAATAACTACTACAAATTACCATTTGGGAAAAATTCATGCCATTGATAAGCAGTTATGTTCATTCCCATAATTATTCTGGTTGGTTCAATTAAAGGTGATATCTGTAAATCAATAAATAATTAAATAAATACAAAATTATATGATTCTTGTAATTAATTAATAAAATAGTAAAAAAACCTCAACATAGAAGCTGAATGCTAGCTTGCTTATAAGGAGCAAAATCCAAAATAGAGTATATCTGTTAAACCAAAATAATATAAATTAAAAACAAAGTATACATAGGTTAAACTGTTAATTATATATTTACTTGACCAGTGTGATCATATCTTCGTGCATCCCCCTTCCAACATATTGCTTCGGCTACAAAGCAAACAAAAAGACAAATAAACATTTTAATTTAAAATTACGCTTGAGGTAGAACACTGTCGAGAATTAACAGGAAACTTGCCTGAGCCCACCATAAAAGAATAATAAAAGCACGCCAATTTGAACGTTCCAATGACCTCCGTAATGGTGGAACCACAAAAATCAAGGCAGCCAATATGTTGGGTATCATGTATATTATAACTAGACTGTAAAATGATGGGGTTTGCCAACGTCCGCTCAAGTTACTGAAATTTTTTTCGATTCCAGTGGGGTTCTCGATAGAACCTGAATACCCTACTGATAATGCAATCAACCAAAGAGAAGCTATGGCAAATTTCAGGAAAATCCTGAGGATTTGATTATATTTCATGCTTCCCCAGGCTTTCCAGCTAAGAATTATATCAAGAGTAGCTGCAAGCATGATTCAAAATACATGGAATAATGTGCACTTGAAAATTCCGAAAAAAATACACAAGTTCGTATACCTTGAAAAAAATTGAGTAATGCTGACGTGACAAAGATACTCATCACGTTTTTTAATACATTGCCATCAAAGATAGCAATGGGAGAACCTGATGGACTCCATGCAATGATCAACATGGCCTGAAACAGAAACGCATACAAATACGAAATATCCAATACTTAGTATCAGCTATGAACTAATATGTTGGTCCAGAAGTGTGTACCTGAAAAGCCATTATGAGAAAGATCCACATTCGATCAAAACTTCGATACAAATGAAAAAAAGATCGGATTTCAACAAAATTAGTTTTTGGTTTTCTCCTTCCAGGTTGTACTTGATCTCTATTATGCTGCAAAAAAAATAGTCTGCAGAGTTGTGTCCATGTAATTATCTATAAATTAAAATAAAGTCTGCACACACCTCTGTTTTAGGCTGTAGTTCGGAAGATTGCACAAAAAAGTCTGCATCGGACTTCATCGGCCAACCTAACTTAAAACAATCATTGGACCTGCAAGTGTAAATTGTGATTTAAAATGAAAAACCATTTTCAAATATAATTTAAACAATTCCCTTACCAAAAGTATTCATTTAAATCATCGTAGTTTCTCCATTTTGAATGGCTGGCTGTACCACCTTTATTTCTTTGAACTTCCTTTGAAACCAAAAGGTCATAAAGCACGTGCATTAGAAATTAACTAACCATGAGATAAATTAGTGAAGATAACATATAACATGCTGTGCGGGAGAGAAATTAATTATAGACTTATACTGGAATGATGGTACCTTGTGCATAACATCGTAAATTGGTTTAATAACCTCCCTTAAAAAATAGTCATCGCCCGCGTAGCTTGGTTCGAAATACCCCCCAGTAACTGGATATACGTTTCCAAATAAAATTCCATATAACTCATCTGCCATCTTTTTTATAAGGAAAAAAATATACATATTACTTTCAATCCATTCAGCTATTCAATCAGGAATGACGAGGAAAGTAAATTCAGACTTACTTTGTGGAAAATATAACAAAGACATTCAGGCATGAATCGAACATTTGAAGCTTCACCCCAAATAAGAAAATACAAACCAATGTAAAGAAGCTGCAACTGTTGTCTGTCGGCACTGTCTGGAAATCTGCAAAGATATCCAATTTGACTTTTGAGCCATGTCTATGACAATTATCAACTATGTATTATGTAAAAAAACAAACTTACTTGAGATTTGATACGCAATGTAGATAAGCACACCATGAACAATAATTTTTAAAAACTTTACTTAGTAAAGAGGTGACAGTTTCACTGTCCAACTGCCGAATAAATAACAATAACATCAAAAACTCAGATGTAACATAACATATATATATACAAAATTAGATGATACCAGTGAATATTCTTCATGGGGCTTATTCCTGATGTCAATATTTGCAAGCAACAAAATTAGATGCTCTCTTTGGTTTTCCACGTTTCCTTTCTTCATTTAGAAAACAAACATTTCAGATTAAAAAAACCCATTTAATATAAATGAAAACATAGCCCTTTCCCATTGTAAAAAAGAAGAAGAAAACAGTCTTAACCTGAAATCCAAAGGTCAACCAAAGCCAATCAAGTAAATCATGGACGCCTTTGTAACCACGATCAATTTTGTGGTGTGTACGAATTTGGGTTTCACCTGTTGATTCAACTTTAGGCTTTGGAAGGTTATCGATTTTCTTCAAAGCGGCAATTGAAGCCTTAATCTACATTCCATGTCAAAAAATAATGTGTGGTAAGAATTTTTTTTGCCATTGCATATTAGTAAATGAGAAATAAACCACAAACATCTCTGGCCAGCCTACCTCAGGAAGTTCCATAATTGCCGGACTAGCACCAGAAGCATGTAAAGGAAGAATATTATACTGAGCATAATGGATTTTCTTTTGCTCAACTTCTTTAGCACACCTTTTTATCTGGATGTAGAATAAAAAATATTCCAATAGTAAATTTAAAACTAGTAAATATCATGCAAGTAAAGAAACATATGATGGTTGAATTAGAGTGAACAAACCTCATCATCGATTTTCTCTGAAGGCACTACAGTTTTAAGAACATCGTATAATACAGAAGCAATCTGGTAATGCTTTGCCATCTCCTCCCTAAAAAAATATTGAATCTCTCCCGGAATCACATAAACTAAGAATTTTTTTTAAATAGTTTTTTTTAAAAGAAGCTCATTCAATCTTACGGTTTCCTTTTAATGGGGCCTTCTTTGATGTATTGGTCGAAATACGATTGGTAAAACTTTTGAATTTCTCTGGGATCGTTCTTGGCAAGTTGTGGTTTTGTTTCCAATTCATCCTGTCATGACCCATAGACAGCTGTGGTGAATTTGATAGATATGAAGAAACCCAAGTCCATTTTTTTGATGAAAGCCATTATATAAAGCTCATTCATCGACCTTAGAAGAAGAAAATACCTTTTCTAGTCTGTGGAGAAGATAGGTTTTGAATTGACGAACACTGCGGCCAGATGAAGTAGGATCTAAATTATGAGCTCTCTCAAATGCATGAAATCTACCTACATGGTCATGAGATGGGTATATTCCATTATTGTGTTTTGTGCAACGATGATGGAATAAAAAAGATAATTCATACAGAGATAAGCGACTCTGGGATTGAGTGGTTCGATCTCATTGGCAACACGGAGCACGGGAGCAATAGATGCGAGAGAAGATGGCACAAGTTCGCTGTCAATCGCAGTCGTGTCATCCTCAGGTGCATCAAACATAGAAGGCATACGAGTCATTTTTCTTGAAAACGACATCCTGGGCAAAGACGGACCCTCACCAGGGCCGGGGACCTTGGTCCCGCTTCCGCTGGCCATCGTTGTAAAAAAACACCCAAGAAGAAGAAGCAGGTATTCTCTCTCTATATACACAAATCACTGTGACACTAACAGATGCATACTTTTGATCGATTTTTGCCTTTTAGGACTTGGATTGTCTGAGAAACAAGCAAGGAATGTTGGTCTGATTCCGATTCGTGACTTCATTTCCAAGCAAAGGAAGGTGATTGAAGTGGCTTCTCCCTCAACGCACTCACTCCTCGACCGGCCGCTGTCTTTATCTGACAACTGATTTTGGGCGGCCTGAGAGTGTACGTACAGGAACGCACGCAGATCTCCCTCGACATCACCTAAAACCCCAGAGTGGAGAAAGGCAGTCATCGCCAAAAACCTCAGAGGCCAGGAACGCACGCAAATCTCCGATTCGTGATCTCCCGCGTCTGAGAGGTCAGAGGGTGGTGAAATTTGCACATTTAACTTCAATTAAATCTATAATTAGTTAATTTACAATATTGCCTTAACTTATTTCGGATTTATTATTACATGGTACATTAATAACGTATTAGTATTTAATATAATGACTAATATAACGTATTGTACAAAGCACTAACACATGTACGACGCAAAGTCGATGTAATAGATAAAATCAACTTGACACATATATTATTCGCACTGTACGGCCTACTTGAATACTTCTATAATATTACATACTAAGAGGCGAGGGCGTGAGGCTACAACAATAAAAAAAAAAGTCATAGATTATATCATTTGGTGCTCTCAATATCACTCTAGTAAAGTCTTCTTTAATCTCATTTTTTCTATTACAAGTGTAACAATAAGTGATCCAAAAGTCCCTCCCACGAGTCAGACCTCCTGACTTGTGGACCTCTGGGCCCATAGATCGACCTGATTGGTTCATGTCGCAGTGGCTGAGCCATGGTACCAACAACTTGGATGAAAAATGAGAAAGATCGTAATTATGCAAGAGAAGTAAAAATCTCCCATCAGGGTTCCCCCCTCCTCCTAATTCAAGTAATTATCAAACATTAATTAATTAATGGGATGTTTCTTATAATTCAAATCTTTAATTTCCTCTAAGAATTTAAGATTTGAGAGGAAATGTGAAGAGTAAAACTCACTGAAAGAATATTGGACTTATATATGAATTAAAGATTCAAGAATTTTATATGTAATTTCACTTTTAATGGCATAGTTTAGTAAATATGTATATAAGTAATCTTTTGGATTTTGGCAAGATTTGTTTTGGTTTATGATGATGAACTACAACTATTAGTGACGGATTATTCTGTTAAAAATGGTGAAGATTGTTATTTTTTTGTACAAGTATTGAAGTCAATTTATTTTAAAATATTTTAAAATTTTCTTGTAAGAACTCTTTTTGTTAAAATTCAATTTTGAACCTCAAATGGGCCAAATTAATCCCAATAAAGAAAACAATCCACTTGTCCAACTTTTAAAAAAAATCCAATAATAATTAAAAAATCAATGGTTAGATTTTAATTTAATTCAATAAAAAGCAAATGGAATGAAAACTTATTAGAAAAATGGAATAAGAAATAGTGCCAAATTAAATATCTTAAAATCCATCCTTCCATTGAAATCGCACTTGAATTGGCCCATCTGTTGTGTGAAAAAAAAACATGAAATTAATATAATATAATATAAGATGCAAATTAAGTATATATAGTTAATTTAAACTAATTAACCAATCTCCTATCAACAAATTATCGTTTATAACCGCTAATCTTGCATTATCATTTAAGGACTCTTCTTTCTTTTTTCATTCTTCAAAATCTACAAATAATTCCGATGAGCAGATCCATAACTATCATGGATTTTTGTAAGAGCAGATATAGTTGGCATCATGTAACCAGGCGTCAAAGTTGGAGTTTTCTCTTTGTGATATTTCATAATGCTATCAATCTTTGATCGAGGCATATATACCTGCATTGCTTGGTTCATCATTTCGCAAAAATCCAATCGATCTTCATCATTCCTATATTGACGTCTTTTTGGAGTGACGATACCTATTGGAGCCAGCTCTATCGTCTCGACAGTAGGATCTCTATTATAGTATTCTCCATCTCCAGAATTTCTATCTCTTCTTGAATTACGTGTGACATTTTTAAGATTGTGTTTTACCACATGTTTTGATGGATTGCCAGATTTAGTTTCCATGGCATATCTAGGTGTAGTCTTCTTTGATTGTTGCAGTGGTTTCCAGATCTGATATCGAGTCCATCTCTCCAACCATTCCCGTGTGGAATTTGAACCTCCATTGAAATATTCTATCTGAAGAGCTAGCACTGGTGCAAATATTTTTATGGAAGCAAGCTGTACGTAGGAAAGGAAGAATCTTGTTTGAATGTTATTTGTTATAAGCAATTATTTTATAGACAAATGTAATTAATTACCTTACAGATGAATGGATTTGACGATCGCTCAAGAAATGTTCTGAAAGAGACTTCCTTCTCAGAATCCTGAATTCAGATCGGAGACAATTAACATATATAGATATAAAATCTGAACAACATTAAAAAAAAATCATACTTTTTCCTTATGAGCCCGAGTTTGGAATCTGACAATCGTATAGACACACAATAATGTTGCAAGAGCTTGTCTTCTTACCAGATGCCCACGAACGAGGGCTTGCAACTTTATAATTCCTGCTTGAATCTTGGTGGAAGCTCTCTCTTCTTCCAAGGTGTGAGTTTCAGAAGATGCAGCAATGGTAACATCAGAGAGAATGACTGAAGAATCAGTACCAGTTTCAGTAGGAATGACCACCGAATCAGAATTCGTGATCTCTCTGTCATCAGTTTTCTGCAAGTGAAATTAGATTCGATGATTAGATTAATAATGCGATGACAATGAAATATCAAAGGAAAATAAAATTACCTTGGACGAATCAGATTTCAATGACTTTTTTCGAAACAATGTCTTGTTGATCCAACTTCACATAGTGAATGATCACGAAATTTCAGTACTATATCGCAATCAAAGATCGAAATTCAGATCCAAAGTTATAAAAAATAAGCCGAGAATGAATTGAATATATAATAAAAGCTTCATTTTAAATTTAGTGAAAATGCTAAAATTGCTCTTCAAAGTCTTCGGTCAGAAATTATGTGAATTAACCATCGTCTACATTGGTAATGCTCATCTTCTTTCTTAGATTTTTTTCATCTATGTCGGATATTTTTTTCATAATATGCGAGAAGCCTTATGTAATTTAGGGTTAAGATCAGCATGTTCAAGCTCAAGAGCCGAGCTCGAGACCAAGTTTGGACTTTTCAATCTTGGCTCGACTCGATAAGCTTGTTAAAAACTTTTAAATAATTAAATAAAATATAAATATTAAGAGTTATCGATATTAAATATTAATTGACAATGATTATTGAATAAATTATAAAAAAAACTTAAATCAAAAATATAAATATAGATATTTTTAATTTAATTTAATTTTTTTTCAATTTACAAAATTGCAATCTAAATTTCAAGTTCGAGACCAAGCCAAGTCCGATCGTTGAGCCCGAGCTCGCGAGCTTCGAGTTCGAACCTGGACAATGTCTTAATGAACCGAACCCGAGCTTGGCCAAACCAGATTCGGCGAGCTCGAGCCTGGGCAATTCCATAACGAGTCAAGTCTAAACCCAGCTATATAAGCAAAAGTTTGACTCGACTTGTTTAACATTTAAAATGTGTGCATGCAGGTTTGTTAGAAAATATAACATCTATGGATCAAACTGCAACTTCACCTACTAAATGTACCTGGTGTGAAATTTTAAACTCGTGTGTACGTAATTTTTATCTGCCTGAGATGTATAATAGATGACAATTTCGTCGTTCACGATTAAAAGGTTCTATGTGCTAGACAACACATGAGATTTACTCTTGAATTAATCTATCAAAACGTTGACGACTTCTCCTTTAAAAAAAATTTCCATGTAAGTCGGGTGTTTTCTATCCTCCCCTTTCATTTCCAACAAAACAATATCAGGTTCTTCGCCTCCTTCGACCGGTTCCTCTTCTTCGTCTGACGGCGGATTTGGTGTTGTCGGAACGGAAGACTGTAACGGAGTATCGGGTTTAAACGAGTCAGAATGTCGTCCACATGTTTTTAATTTAAGTCCGGAGAAATGTTATAAGATGTTTGACGTTATGGTATATGGTTTGTAAGAGGTATATGAGTTGTATAGTTGTAGTAACGTACTGTTACATATGATTGGGCGTTCGCGTAAAATAAGGTTGGGGAGAATGGTATTGAGTAATTGTACATCTCAAACGGATAAACCGATAGTATAAACTAATAAACCATATCGATCGAGTTGATTTCATTAAAGAGTTTCTGAATTTGTCCACGAATAACGTCTGTTTTCTTATATTCTTATAGTGACTGTTTGATGTTTAAAAAAAATATGGACAGTTTAATAATTTATAATTAGAAGACGAGACAAGCAATTTACCCAAACCCATTGATGATGATTTGCTTGAATTTACATATTTACATCAACAGTTTTTTTAAAACATAGTTGGAATGAAAAGACATTAGTGTTTTTTACTTTTTCTAGTGACGGGAAGATTAATCCATTTAAGCTGAATCTCCACCTCCCCACTCTCCACATTCCTGAGTCTGAGAAACATGTCTTGAACAATCTTGCCATCAAAGTAGTAGATTTTACTCTCCTCGGAAAGACAGTTATCTCTGGCTGCAAGCTCCTTCTTGACGATGGTGTTATTTGTCATGTTGGGGTGCAATGCCAGGAGCCTAACAGCTTCCATGAATGGTTGGATGTCAATCTCTGCATTTCCCATCGGATCATCAAAGCTGAAGGTATCTTTGTCGTATACTTCCTGGGATAAAAAAAAATCATAAATCCGCATTTACAATTTATTCATTTCAATTCACATACAACTCTGATGGGATGGGTTGGGTCTGAAATGGAGAGTGTCAAATCTTCGTTCCAAATTGGATTCACATTCCTCTTCACCACGCGCGTCTTCAGCTTCTGCAATGAAAGTAATTCTATATTAATTGCCAGATTTACAGGTGTTAAATAAGATTAAATTACATGAGCGTCGAGCCTGACGACGACGTAAGGATCACTGCCCTTGCGATCCCTCTGGGCAAGATTAACACCTCTGATCACCTTCAACTTTAGAAAACCCAACGTTTTGTCCATTAATTTACTACGATATTATATATATTTAATATATATATATATATCCTGGCCTCCTCTCGTCGGACGATGAACCAGCGATTCTTCCCGCATGCCCAAATGGCAGCCAAAGGAATAAAAAGCATTTCTTTCCGATATCTCCACTTCTCTTTTATTTAGTTTATGCTATAAATAGATCATATCGATATACATAAGTACATGAAATATCAAATGATGTCGCATCTAAATAGGGCGCGTTTTTTTGGTGCGGATATCGCAGTTCCTCACGCGCCGTCAAATCCCCTATTGCTGTCGTTCACGTGCCGTCCGTCCCCTGCAGTCGCGATGGCTTCAGGTGAGGTTCCGGTCACTCGCGATGGCTTCAGGTGCGATTCCGGGTTCCGGGAACTGGCGTGGTTCCAGCCTTCCAGGTCACGCCGGACATCCGTCGGATTTCAGGTGCCATCCGCAGCCAGCTTCGCCGCACCTGAAAGCTGGCTACATCTAAATATCACCGATCAAATAAGGTTAAAACCTCAGTGAACTTTAATTAAGAATTTTTGTATTAAAATTGATTAAGGTTAATATAGGAATTAGTGTTAAAACTGTTTATGAATTTCAGATATATTGTTCATTAAATAACAGTTAATGACTCAAGTTCAAGTGTTAAGATATATTATGTTATTTGCTTTAGAAATGTAAATACAGCGTCGCGAATTAGGAGGCTTGGGGGTAATAAAATATATAATAATTTTAAATATTTTATTTTTATAAGTATTTTTAATTTTGTTAAAATTTTAAGGGTGAACTTTAATTTTGTTTATAAATCTTAATATTGTTAATAATTAATTTATTACTATTTAATATTTATTTCAATATGTCAATTAACAGTCCAGTCAAGGATTTTAAAATTTCGTTCTCTCCTGTTCCTCTGTTCTCTTTTCCTCTCCTTCGTCTCCTGTCTTCATCCATTCTTTTATTTTTGTCTCCACTTATTAAGATTATTAAGTATTAAGTTTAATTAAGTCTGTTTTATTAAGTTTAGTTTAACTAAGTTATTATTGTGTAACAGGCCCAACTCGGATGTTGGCCCATTAGAAATTAGGGTTAGTATAAATATCAAGTTGTAATAAACTATTAAATTAATTTTTCCAATATTCAAATTCCAAACCCTACTCTCGCGTCTCTCCCAATCGTCTGTTCACCTCTCACCGCGACTCTTGGTCGCCGAACCCTAAAAACTAAATGCTGCTCACGCTCCACTCCGGTCTCCTTCAATCTTCATGGTATCAGAGCCTCGTGGAGTGCTGTGCTGCTGATCTCACTGGAAAGCTTCCGAAACCTTCCTGGTTCAAGCCGTCCCGACTCTGTCAGAATCCCGACACTTCCTCTTCAAATACTAAGTCTGGTATATCTAAAGAACTCTATTAGTTTTGTTTGTGATAATAAATATCTAGATGTTATGAGTGTCATGCATGTTGATCATCTTAGATCCAAACGATTTTTTATTGCATGTCTTTGCACAACATCACTCCTGTCACTGTTGTCTTTGATATCTCATTATCATTTTGAAAACAATACTATACACGAAATCATAAGCAGATATTTCAGATCTATATTGTTATGTGTTGCATGTCTTCACACATTACTTCTTATGCCATTACTAAATATAAAACCTCATATAAAAATGAAAAACACTAATATGTGCATGTCTCAGATCATGCTATATTTATGTAAATGTGAACCAATGCATATAAATCACTGCTATTTGCTGACCATCAACAGTAAATACACATACTCTTCATGTAGAATACTATTTGGTAGACTAGTTCATATTAACATGATATCTGTACATCATACACTTGACTGGTATCTTATACATGCATTTACACACAATGTGTCCAGTAAAATACACTCAGTATCACACCATAATTTAATGATGTGCTTCATGTCAAATAATACATTTCATAGTAAATACTTACTCTGTTATATGATACACTATACTAGATACATGTTAATCAAAATAAATGTTTATCTTATAATATTTCCGCTGCTACTCAGATACTCTAATAAAATCAAAAGTGGATTGCTAACCACTGACCAAATCAAATCACCTAATCTAAATTATGATTTACTATCTATGATTCATTCAAGATCAGTAAACATCGAATTAATATTATCTTATGATCATGAAAAATGTTACAGAGTCTTCTACATGTCAGGAACTGAGAATGTTCAACAGGATGTCCCATCTGGCCAGGTTGTTCAAACAACACAAAAGAAGCCACTTGGTGGCCCCCTGTTTAATCCAACTTCCATTTATTTCTTCAAATCCACAGATTATGGTCCCCCAACCATAATAAATATCCTACAGGGCAGTCAGAATTATTATCCCTGGAATAGGGAAATGACTACAATGCTAATCACTAGAAGAAAGCTGGGATTTGTCAATGGAGCTATAAAGGAACCATCTCTGAATGAAGTAGAAGAGCATGAGGCCTGGATAACATGTCATGGGATTATAAGGCAATGGATATGGAGCTCTGTCTCACAGGAGATAGCCTCCCAAATCATGTACACTGATGATGCCTCTATAATATGGGCTGATCTAAGGGATCAGTACAGACAGTCCAATGAAACTCATCTGTTTCAGTTAACACAGGATATTGTTCTACTCCAACAGGGTTCAAACTCTGTTTCAAAATTCAGTGCTACCCTTAAGACTATGTGGAGAGAAGTTGATGCCTATGGTGAGGTACCCAGGTGTAGTTGCATCACATGCACCTACAATGTGAATGGGAGAATCAATGAAAGAGAAGAGAGGCTAAAGGTGAGGAAATTCTTGATGGGCCTGAATGATAATTTTAGGCAGATAAGGTCAACCATCCTATCTATGGATAAGCTTCCCATCTTTGGGAAGGTATTCTCAATGGTTATTTATGAAGAGGCCCAACAACAATTGATCAACAATACCAATACCACTCAAGGCTCTGTCTTCTACTCATCTAAGGGAAAGACACCCTATCAGACAACCAAGCCCACAAATACTCCATCCTCTTCAACACAAAGAAAAAGGCCTCCTACCCCAACTGAACCCATTTACTATAGGAGTGGCAAGCAAGTAAACACAAGGTATTACTGCTTTCACTGTGCTGCATTTGGGCACAGTGATGAAAAATGTTTTAACCAGCATGGATACCCTTCCAGGAACACTACATCTGCCACTAGGGCCAAGCCCACTACTCCAACAGCTACTGTGATCAACAAGCCACAAGGCTCTGCCAATTGTGTAAATTCTGAACAAACCTGGTCAGTTTGGGACAGTGATGAGAAGAAGCCAGAATCTCCTGATAATCCTATTGGTCCATATGGCTTCCCCCTCTACTCTGAAAAGTATAATCCAAAGCCCCTGCCCAAGCACAACTCAGGTAATGCTAATAATGTTTTTTTAAATTATTCAAATACATACTGGATCATTGACTCAGGTGCATCAGAACACCTGAGTGGGAATGAATCCTTATTTCTAAAACTCACAAAGTGTGATCCATTCAAGATCTCACTGCCAAATGGGGACAGCCAAACAGTGTCCCAAAAGGGTGATATTTCCATCTCACCTGACATCACATTGGAGGATGTATATTATATCCCATCCTTTCAAGTAAACTTGCTATCCATTAGCAAGTTAACACAACATGATACTTATTCAGTACAATTCTCTAAATCATGTGCATTCATATATGACAAGGTTCAGATGAAAGAAGTTGGTCAGAGTAAAATGAAGAAAGGACTGTACTGTCTGCCACAAACCAGTGGTGGAAATCATTTTGCAGGTGCCATAACAACATCAACATGACACAAAAGATTGGGTCACACTTCCAGTGATAGACTCAAACACATTTTAAACAATCTTACTTTAGACTTTAAAAATATTACTTTTGATAAATACTGTGATACATGTCATTTTTCTAAACAACCTAGGAAGTCATTTTCATTACATGCATCTAGAACTAAACATGCATTTGATCTACTTCACATGGATGTGGGGGGGAACTTTCACACTCCAACAGTCCATGGGAAGAAATATTTTTTTACTGTGGTTGATGACTATACTAGATATACTTGGACTTATTTAATTGCTATGAAGTCTGAATGTTTTACTATTTTTAAAAATCTGTATGCCCTTATCAAAAACCACTTTGACATATCTGTCAAAGCCATAAGGACTGATAATGGTGGAGAGTTCTTCTCTTCAACCATGGATCGATGAATTCCTAAAAACAAATGGAATCATCCACTACTCTAGTTGCCCCCATACACCACAGCAAAATGGTGTGGTTGAGAGGAAACATCAACACCTCCTAAATGTAGCTAGATCACTGAAGTTACAATCCACACTACCAATTGAGTTGTGGGGATATTCAATACTTCAGGCAACCAAAATCATCAATATGTTACCATCCAAGGTAACACAGAACATATCCCCATATGAACTTATGCACTCTAGGAAGCCTGACTATGAAGGTCTAAGGACCTTTGGCTGCCTATGCTATGTAACTTGTCTTGTTAAAAAAGACAAGTTCTCCCCCAGAGCAAAAAGTGCATATATCTAGGTTCATCCCCAACCCAAAAGGGTTCAATAGTATATGAATTAGATACTCACCACATCTCTACAAGTAGAGATGTGACCTTTTATGAGGATGTGTTCCCTCTAAATAAGGATCAGGATAAAACAAACAATCAAATGGTAACGAAAAATCAAATCAAAAATCCAACAACTAACATTGATCTCTCTGAGATAAACCAAATTGAGTCTATCTCTGATGATTCAGACACAAATTCAACTACATCAAACTCTGAACTCTCAGAGGTAACACAAACAAACCAAACATGTGATCAATAGTACCTCTAAATCCAGAAGCTAAACAAATACCAAATCAAACTTCAGATGATTCACAATCATATTTAAGATACCCAAGCAGACAGAGAAGACCTCCAACAAAATTAAATGACTATTTCTGTTCATTTGCCACAAGCAAGGGTAAATCTAAAGGCACCTCATACCCTATGCATGATTGCCTAACATATAAAAGGCTATCCACTTCTCACACGGACTATTTAGACAAAATCTCTATTACAACTGAACCATCATCCTTTAAACAAGCTAGTCAAAGCCCTGAATGGGTGAAAACAATGAATGATGAACTTGCAGCTCTAGAACTAAATGATACTTGGTAAATAGTACCTAGACCAAAAGAGAGAAAGATAGTTGGCTCCAGATGGGTATACAAAGTGAAACACAAATCCAATGGCCAAATTGAGAGGCTAAAGGCCAGGCTTGTGGCAAGGGGGCACACTCAGATAGAAGAGTTTGATTACAAAGAGACATTCTCACCTGTGGCAAAGATCATCTCTGTCAGGACCCTCCCAGCAGTGGCCTCAATCAAGAGCTGGACAACATATCAAATGGATGTGAGCAATGCTTTCCTACATGGTGAATTATCTGAAGAAATCTACATGTCTCCTCCTCCAGGGATGTTACCAGCAGATGACACCAGGGTTTGCAAACTAAAAAAATCTAAATATGGCTTGAAACAAACAAATAGGAACTGGTATGAAAAGCTCACATCTGCCCTGACCAAATTTGGGTATAATCAATCTCACTCTGATTATACACTATTTTTTAAATCAAATGTGAAATCATACACTTGCCTGCTCATATATGTGGATGACTTGATTATTTCAGGAGATGATGAATCTGAGATACAAAAATTAAAAGAGTATCTACACCTCCAATTCCATATAAAAGATTTGGGCAAGCTCAAATATTTTTTAGGAATTGAGGTATCTCAATCTAATATGGGCATATTCCTATCTCAAAGAAAGTATGTTCTTGACATTCTACATGATTTTGGACAATTGGGCTCATCACCATCCAAAATTCCAATGTCTCATAATAATAAAAACTCTGAAAATGATACTCTACTGAAAGATCCATCAACCTATAGAAAGCTGATTGGAAAATTGTTATATTTAACAATCACAAGACCAGATATCTCATTTGCTGTTAGTCACCACAGTCAATTCTTGGCAGAACCAAAACAATCGCACTTCAATTCTGCCATAAAAATACTGAAATATATCAAAGGCACACCAGGCAAAGGCATTCTATACAAAAGAGATGCACCTCTACAACTAGAGGCCTACTGTGATGCAGACTGGGCAGATTGTCCTAATACCAGAAGATCCATAACAGGATACACAATCTTTTTAGGTGGCTCAGCCATAGCATGGAAATCAAAGAAGCAAACAACTATTAGCAGATCATCTGCTGAAAGTGAATATAGAGCTATGGCATCAACTGTATGTGAAATAATGTGGCTACACTATTTTTTGAATGACTTGCAGGTAAAACCATCAGAAAAAACAATATTACACTGTGACAACATGGCTGCAATCCATATTGCAACAAATCCAGTGTTTCATGAGCGAACTAAACACATAGAGATTGACTGCCACTTAATTCGTGATCATCTTCAAGCTGGATTATTCAAACTACAACATGTCTCTACAACATCACAAGTAGCAGACATCCTAACAAAACCAGCAAACCTGGAATCATTACGCAACTTACTACCCAAGCTGGGACTCTATGATATACACTCTCCAGCTTGAGGGGGGGTATTAAGTTTAATTAAGTCTATTTTATTAAGTTTAGTTTAACTAAGTTATTATTGTGTAACAGGCCCAATTCGGATGTTGGCCCATTAGAAATTAGGGTTAGTATAAATATCAAGTTGTAATAAACTATTAAATTAATTTTTCCAATATTCAAATTCCAAACCCTACTCTCACGTCTCTCCCAATCGTCTGCTCACCTCTCACCGCGACTCTTGGTCGCCGAACCCTAAAAACTAAACGTTGCTCACGCTCCACTCCGGTCTCCTTCAATCTTCACCACTCTCCACGGCTCTGCTTCAAGGTTACAACTCCACACTTTTATTCATTTAATTCTTGACTTCTCATTCTCTATTTTACGTTAGTCCATGACACAATTTTACACAAAGAAAAAGAACAAAAGTATTTTTTATCCACATTTTTTATTGTTAAATTTATTATTAATTTATATTCTTTTTTTACATAGACAAATTTGTTTTACATATTCAATGAACAAATTTGTAATAAAAAAATTTAAAATAAATCAAACGATTTAAACTTTATCGTTTAATCCACAACCATCTCGAGAGCCACTCGATGTAAGTAAATTATCTTTCGATCCGAGATTGCGAAAGAAGAGAAATGCATACCATCCAAATGACCGAGATTAATTAAAAAGATATTATTTGCAGAAAAAACCTTTTCGACCACAACAACATGAATTTTCATAGTATGAATGATGTTTGGTTGAATGACATTTTAATAACATATGTTGAAAAAAATTTATTTTTTAATATAATTAATAATAATGATATTATGTATCGGTACCAAAATATGACAAATCGTCGAAAATAATTGGATTGAAAAAACATTTTTTTAAATTTGATTAAATGATTTAAAATTAACCCTCTAGAGAAAAAAAATTCTAAATTTGCCGCATACAGGTAAATAAATATTGAGTTCTAAATAAGTTTATACATGTAAATATTACATTATTACTGTTTGCAGATATGAAGATGATGAGGATGAATCAGTAGCAGTAGATGAAGTAACAGCAACAGAAGAATAGATGACAACAACAGATTCAGAACGAAGAACAAAAGATGAATGTGATGTGAAGATCTGAGTATGATTCAATGAAAGGGAAGATTGAAATGATTCCACAGGATAAGTGGGGAATGAGAATTTTGAATAGTAAATCAGTTGAATTGATTGTGAGAATGTAGTTTATAAAATATGTTTTGGGATTGTTTTTATGTTGTGAATTGGATGAAATTAATACCTTTTGAATTTATGTTAAAGTAGTTACTTTAGAAATTTAAGACTATATGAGGACAAATTTATAAACACCCATTTTGACTTGAGTCCATATAATAGTCCTTGGTCCACGTAGGCGCCAAAGTTAGTAGAGTTGGTTTAGCATGGCTTTGAACTGGGTTCGTTCTTAACAATTCACAAATTAATGAAATTATGACTCAAGTAATTAATAGAAAAATAGAATTTACAAATAGCTCAAATAAAAGTAAGAAATTACAACAGATAAAATAGAGAATAAACTACTTCTACTTTTGTTATTTCATGATTATTTTTAATTCCGTTAGCATCTGAATTTCGTTTTCTAAAAAATACAAAAATTACAATCGACGATGTTGACCACACGAGCCGACAATGTTGACCACGAACGAACGAAGTGATCTGACGCCGCTCGATTGCATCGTCTGCGGGCAAACGACACGATCGGGCGACAATTCGGGACATAAGCAGACGATGAAATCGGGTTGTAGACAACGACTCCGCGAGCGTTGCAGACTTCGACACGAGCGACGAAGCGATCGGACGTGAGCAGTGTGCGGAAGAAGATGATTACTGGATTGGATGATATCATATTAACATGATATCATTCAATTGATACCATATTGAAGTTCATAACTTTAATTGAAATCCAATGAAAGGAAATGATTTCATTACCTTGTAATCAAGTTTAACAAGAGTATTTAAAGGAAAATATAAACACACAACAAAAGTTTAAAACAACATTATGTTTTAACTAGAATACAACTAACTTATCTTTAGTAAATTGATCAATAAAGTCATTATATCAATCGTTTTTAGTGAACTCAATTTCTAATTAGTATAGAGTAATGAATCTCATGACAAGAATAATAAATATTTTATTTCAATTGTCCAGATATTAGATTAAAGAATCTTACAAAAGATATGTAAAAATTATACATCACTTTTTTTTTTGAAGAATATTATAAAATATTACTGAATGTTTATCGTTATATATATATAGATATAAATATCGACATTACGTTAGTAAACATCCTGAGATATATATGTTTATTCGTGTGGTCGTGTTTGTACTTTTCTTCTTTATATGCTAACTAGAAGACTCTAAGTGGATAATTAACCATTTAATAGACATGTCTGAATAACGGAACACATAATTAGAGATGGTGATTAATTAAGGTTTAATTAATGGTGATGGAGGTGAAACCCGACCAGTACTCCAAGACGCGCAAGCAAGCGCCAAACAGGGAACTCCGCGGGAAACCGGATCGGAACTCAAGTGTGCAGAGCTCTGTTTCGCTAGGATTCCTTTGATGAGTGGGGGAAGCCTCCTATTTATAGGGGTTCTTATGGGGGTAATCTGGTCATTTGGGCAGTAACCGCCTAACTGATCAGATCGGGGCCCAAGATCGACTTTCTGGGGATGGACTTTCCTGGGGATCGACTTTATTCAGAAGTCGATCCCAGGGAAGTCGATCCCAGGGAAGTCGATCTTCCTAGGATTCGACTTGGGACCTCTCCAACCCTAGAATAGGTACCTTAACTCATCTTAGGCTATCCGGATTTCTAGTTGCTGATAGGTTGTGAGCGGGTTTGGAATACTGTATCACCAAATGGTATGAACATGTAGATCGAACTTATTAAGTCAATGCTGGTTTGGGAAAGAAACATTTATAGCTAATTTTTTTACCATTATAGGCTTAAATTGAAACCTCAGATTTCAAAAGCAAAGCTTAAGTAGGCTTCCTTGGGATGTTACGTCGTTGGAAAGTAGTCCGGAATGTTGCCCCAACCAGACCCTACACGGTGCATAAGGTACGATTCGACCGCCTAAATGGAGATAATTATAACCTCACATCATCACATGGCCTGACATAGTGACATGGGTCTTAGTTGGTATACGTTACCGTCAGCCTAAGTAGAACAATAAAAGAAAAAAAACATTTTTTTTTATCTCCAAGATAAACAAATGGTCATGTTAACTATTAAAATGAGTTGTATAATGAGTGAGTCATTAGTCATATCACTCATTTGATGTGGTCACGACTGGTGAAGTGAAGTGGTCATTTTTTGGGCAGCGATAACATAATGGAGTATTAGTTGCATTCACCTGCTGATAATAAAGACGAGTTTCAAAATACCACAAAGAGATCGATCTAAAATCGAAATCTTTACGTTATTTTATTTTCATCAGTACACGTTTTGCAAAAGGAATACGATCCAACGGACCAGATCTTATCAGACACATCATGTTTACACGCAGCCGTAGATTCCTCATCTCGATGTTCCCCCTTTTCTCTTTATTTATCTTCCACTTCTCTTCTTGTCCCGGGGTTTTAGGACAAAAATACAGGAGTGGAGAAGAGATTGGGAAGGAGGAGGGGAAGATAGCTCGGTCGGAGACTCGGAGATAGATAGATAGATAGATTATCGGCAAGTGTTTTACGAGATTTATGTCGTTGCTGCCTCTTTTTCTAATTTCTGTTTCCATTCATTTTCAACCTACAAACGTCTCCCGCTCTTCCACATCTTCTTCTTCTTCTTTTCTTCCTTGGCTTTCCTCCTCCACCTCCTTCTCTGTCGCCGCGGCTCAACGGTGTATGCGACGGAGGGAAGCAAAAAAGGGCTCGATGCGAGTGAAATCTGAGAGGTTTGTGTACGCTTGCTAGATGTTTGACTATGTTCAACGATTGGTAAATTCTGACAAATCTTTACTTTGCAGGTGTGGTTTTGGAGTGAGATGGTTCCGATTTCTATATGTAAAACCTTGCTTCTTCCTCTTCTTGTTTCTCAGAGAAACTCAGACTTGAATATCCATTTTGCACTCCGACCTTGAGTTTTGCAGTTTTGTTCTTCCATTTCCGGCTCAGTTTTTTGCAGTTTTGTTTTTTCCATTTCCGGCTGAGTTTTTTGCAGTTTTGTTTTTTCCCTTCCTCCGACCTCTGGTGACTTGTCAACGCAGTGAGCGAACATGCAGGTTTCTCCTCATCTTCCTCCATTCCGCGTGGCCCGTATTTTCTGCGATGACCCCGACGCTACTGATTCCTCCAGCGACGAGGAGTACTCTGGAAAAGTTCGCATCTCTGGTCGTGCAAGTGTTTCTCGGAAAAAGATGATGGTCAAGATCCGTATCCCATGCAACACACTGGTCTGTCCATCGAATACGTCTTCTATAGAGAGCTCCGTTCCGACGAAGAAGAAAAGATTTCCCAAAACCACCATCTCAAGAATCATGACCAAAAAGTCGTCCAACGCCAGAGGCGTTCGACGGAGGAGTTGGGGGAAATGGGCCGCAGAGATAAGAGATCCTATCCGTGGTATTCGAAAATGGCTTGGCACGTACGACACGGAGGACGAGGCCGCCATCGCTTACCAACAAGCTTTTTTGAAACTCGAAGCCGAGAAGAAAGCTTTGAGTTGCGAGAGTGGCGATAGAAAACAACAACGACAACATGAGCAACAATTCTCTATCTCGTCACCTTCGTCTGTTCTCGAGAAAGAGGCGGAGAAACAGTTACCTTCCTCACCTTCTTCTTCACCATCACCGTCGCTATCACCGTCCGCGTCAGTTTCGCCAACTTTTCCGGAGGGTGGTGCATTCCCAATCGACATCGATTTCGGACCGGCATGGGATTCACAGTTGGGTCGTATGTTGAACGATGCCTGGGAAAGTATGGAAGATTACCCAGTTTGCGGCGGTTTGAAAGAAGAAGATGGCAGCAACAACAAAAACCAACCATTGGATGATTTGTTGCTGAAATCTTCCTCCTCCATGGATTTTGACTTAGACCCAATTGCCTTGATGAATTTCTGAGAATTTCTGTTTCGTTTTGGAATTTTATTAATTTCGATGTGTGTTGCCGTGAATTCCTTCCGCTATGTTATCATTACTATTGTCATCATCAAAGATGGTTGTATTTGGTATCTAAACAAGTGTAATTTTCCTAGTTATTACAGCTTGTTATCGACCTTCCGGGTAGTCTGCCAGGTTTGACGATTTGAGCCCCTGGGTGGTGACAGAAACTACAGAAGCCCACCACTATGATTCATCCATTAGTCATCAGTGTTTTCTTCTGGTGCGAGTCACTGATAACTACTAATAACAGAATAAAAAACCTGGTACGTGGTTGGAAAGCTGTTATATTAAATATTAAGTATTAAATAAAGCTGCCTGGGTGTGTCCGGCGGGGTTAGTTATTGGGTTCCAGCAGGGTGAAACCCACATGGTTTGTTCTTGTTTGTTGTGCCTCTGTGAGACTGCGACCTCGATACTCCAAATTAAAACATTTACCGATCGATGACTTTCACATTACTGCGCACAAGATTTGTTTCTAATCTGCACTGTACACTTGTTGCTACTTGTTACTTGATTTACGGCGACTCGGAGACTTTTTCTTCTGTTTTCACTACCAAATTCCAAATACCAACCTCGAGATATCGCAGTCTTGTCTTTCACTCGGCATTTATATCAAATGCTTCACCAAATCTCATAGATCAATCAACCAACGCTCTTCAACCCCAAAAGAAGACGACTGGATCACCGGAGTTTTTCATATTCGGGCCCGAATGAATTAAGGCATCCTGACCTGGAGTGATCCGGAAACCCGATTATATTATCGTAATGTCGGGAAACACAAACACCGATCGAAATTCAGAGATACAGCACATGAATGAAGAACAGCATAGAATCGAAACGAACAACACGTGTGAGGATTGAAGCAACACCTGTTTCTGCCGACAGCCTTACTCTTTGCACTATTTAGTCGTCTTTTTTTCTTTCTTCTTAAATCGCCGTCACATCCGTCATCGATCCATCGATCTATCCACCATGATCGACCATCGTCTCTGTTTCACAATGACCTATTCTAACCTCCACTGCCGTCTCGGCACTCTCGTCAACCTCACATCCATTCTTTTCATTCTCCTCTTCGTAACTGTCTCTTTTCCCGACGCTATCATCCGATCGCCCTCCGTCGATGTCCACGCAGAGGTAGTAGGTAGTTGTTGAATCGCACTAAACAGGTTTGTTTTAAATTATTATCATATTATTTATCTTGACAGGTGTCCAAGTTAAATCGGTTCCGGAAAAGGTTGAATGGGAACGACGAGGTTAAAAATTAATTGTTATTTATACAGATCAGTTGTTCTCTTAAATCGATTTATTAATTCACAGGTCAGTTTAAACCTGAATATCTCCGTTGATTTAAGTTCGGTATTTAACTGGAAAACAAAACAGGTACTTAATTCATTAATCATAGTAATTAGTTTGTTTTACGATTGTAAATTATAATTAGTTTGTTTTACTGGTTTTAGTTGTTCGTATTCGTAACCGCCGAATACAAGACTCTCCAGAATTCGTTCAATCAGGTACAGTTTAATTTAAAAGACTCATTTTCACCCGATTATAACGGATCCGTTTATTTCGTAGGTTATACTGTGGGATCGCACGATCCATGACAGAGATAGCGCCAAGTTTGAGATATATGCAAAGAACAAGTATCTCCTAATTGACCAGGTAATTAAGGCTTCTTAATGACGTAATTAGAGTGATAGCGCCAAGTTTTTGATTTCTTAATTGATCCAGGGATGTCATCTTCTTGGAAAGGAAATCCAACTAGTTGTGAACTGGTACGTTATGCACAAGACCGGATGGATGTCTCGACATAACAAGTCAATGTCCTATTTCGAACTACCCCAAGTCTATATTTAACATTAACCTAATTAAGTTTTTTTTTTTACTTTTACTTTTGTCGTTGTGTTTAAAAAGACAGCTTGAACGAATATGGAAATAACTGGTTGATTAATTACTACTTGATCTGCCATAGATTATCATCGAACCCAACACTTACTTCCCATAGATCTTCCTCTTCTTCTTCCTCCTCTTCCGAATAGCAAAAATCTTCTTTGACGAACGGAAACCAACCCCACAGCAACTCCTCATCATATCCCATCATCTCCCACATTCCAAGCTCCTGCCTCCATTCTGGCAATTCTGCGCAATCCGTCATCTCCATCTCGGATCTTTTGGACTTCTTTGAACTAGCTTCTGGGCTTTCTTCTTCGCTCTTTCTCTTCGACATAGATTGATAGAGTGCAGTTAAAGGACAGGCTGCATGTGTATATATAAGAAGACAGAAGAATGTAGATAAACATAAACATGTACAGGAGAATGAGATAGAAGAGATAACATAGAGCATAGCTAGGGGCCGATCGATCGAATTGGAGGTTCGGTTTTGGTCGGCACAAGGTTGTATATGAGATTCTGTGGGGACTTATGTCTGAGTTTACGAAATTCAATCTCATCCGTCTATTTCATTAAAAATATCTTCAAAATATTATTTCAACAGAATCGTTTTCAATATTTATGATTCATAGAAAACTTGAGGCATTGTTTTATAAAATATTGCGGGTGGGTCGGTGGGGGTATGCCGTATGGTCGTATGGATGGGGTGCGTTGATCATTTCTCTCCCACAGCTTTTATCGTAAATTTTACTTTAAGAATCGGAATGCAAGTTTTGAAATTTTCCTGGAAATTGTGCAACCCGCTATCCATGGCCGCGCCAACCCGTTTCTTTTTAATAAACAAAGAAAAAGGAAAGATATTATTTTTTCTTTCTTGTTAGTTGTTATATATGTAATTATGACATGGATTTAACGTGCACGTCGATCTCAGACAACGATGATTCTTTTCTGGTACATTCGACATTGATGTCGACAACGACAGCTCGTACGAGGGAGGAGTTGAGAATTTGAACTTCATTTTTAATTTAATTTTTTTTCCCCTTCATATTTTGATTTAGTGTTGTGTCTTATAAAATATCTTATTTTGAATAATTAATAAAAAATCGTTTGTAATTTTAATATTTCTAAGCTACTCACGACATCATTATTCTTTTACTAACCAAGTTGGTTTGTTATTACTTAAAGTTATTGCCACTATCTTTAAAAAAAATGTATCCATTGAGCCTAATTATTTGACTTGCAGTATACAAGATCTTGTATACTGATAATGTTACAAGAAACCCCCGAAAAATCTGCTATGTCAAAAGAGAAGCTGATGATACATGATCTCGTGTTTAATCATATCATTAGTATCTGAAAACTCGAATATACCAATCCAATGAGAATAAGACGACCCGCATAAGTTATGGAGGATTCAAGCCGACTTTAGGGGAGGAAAAGTCGAATTAAAGTCAGTTTTGTTAGGCAGTTGGGAAATTACTGTCATAATGATCAGATAAACTTTATAATTTTTTTTATAAATAAGAGGTATTTTCAGTCATTAAGAGATATGATCTTTAAAAAAGATTAACCAAGAGAAGACGACAGAGTTTGTTTTCTAATGGAGTTTTCAATTTTACGTTTGTTCGAAACGGTTCATGAACACTAAAAGAGTTTCACCCTCATCACTTTACCTTCGATAAAGGTAATTTTTTTGTATTTATTCTAACCAAAACGTTGATTACTTTGGAAAATATTTTACCCACACTCAGTTTTATTATTTATTCATATATTATGATTGATTGAATATCACAAATTAATTAACTTAATGTTTTTTTTATAACAGAGATTATATTTTTATAATTGAAAATGTCTACCTTTGATATCGATAAACATTGAAATCTCATAAACACTAAAAATAAAAAGATTGTTCAAAGTACCAAAGTACAAACGATTGAAATCTACAATCAAAGACCGAGATTCAAGTTCAGGGATTCTCGTACGGATCTGTCGTCACCACCACTTTCTTCTTCTTCTTGTTCAATACCAGTTTTTCTCTCTTCTATCTTCCTTCTCTTGTTATTATTTCCTTCGAACTTGAAATCCTCCATTTTAAAACTCGGTTTCCACGGCTGAACATCTTCACGAGTTGTTGCCGTAGTGTCCGGTGATCCCCTCTTCTGAAAAATCTCCTTCATTTCTCGGATTCTTCCCAACAAATCGAAGAACTTCTTTATTCGTTCTTCCTCTTCTTCCTCTTCCTCTTCTTCTTCCATCACTTCTTTTTCCTCCTCCTCCGTGAACCTCTTCCTTTTTTCCACGTCTTCTTTTCCGTTCATCCCTTGCTCCATAAGATGCTTAGAACAGCAGAATTTCATTACCCAAGAGTCACGACACACAGATTCTAATTTCTAATATTCTTATTTATAGAAAAAGAAGACACATGGAAACTACAGCTCACGGAACTAATCAAGTCACATCTGTTGTTCTTTTGAAAATTAAAATCCCGTCATGTAAGCAAATAGTGACGAATGAATGCTGATGTAAGCAAACATCCCGTCATCAAATCTCATTGAATCATTGGTCAAAAAGAAAGAGACATTTTCCATTTTTTATCTTTATTGACTGTTATTTATACAAACGTGGTAATTAAATACGTCCCCATCATCCAAACCGTCCGTTTTGGAAGAAGATCAAGCTTGGCCATTGAACTTTTTACCTACTAGAACTTACCAGTTACCACTCTACTAGAAAATCCGAATAAGTTAATGGAGTAGTAAGGATTATTTCAGAGTTTGTAAGAGTAATGACCTATATGTCAAACATCAAAATAGTCTGGGGGTTATGGCAATTTATCTACCAATGGCACAATTGCAATTAGTACTAGATTTGGGTACATAGTTGGTTGGAATCTAATTGATTTAGATATTTTAGGATTGTAATAAACTTAATCGTCTTCTTTTAATTCTCTTTCTTCTTCTTGAGTGTTTGATTTAATAAAATTCTATAAGAAAAGTTAAGTGATAGGCCAATGACCTACTCACAGTTGTCACAAATACATGTATATAGATTTTTTAATTGAAATTCATTCAGACATCATCGGTTGACCTCCCAAATCTACTCCGACCATCATGGGAGTTCTTTGACATGGTATCAAAGCTCAAATTTACTTCGTACTTTTCTTTATTTATTTATTTATTTATTTATTGTTAATTTTAATAGTATGTTATTTTATGATAGAATTCTAAATAGAAGTAAACACAACCCGATTCCATTAGTCTAGTTAGTCTTCTTAGACATAGGTCGGGTTTGACTAGGGTGTACCTTGACTTTCGAGTTTTGAAATCGACTTTGGATCCGGGTTTAAATTCGAGAACATCTAAAATTATAGAATCTATTTGGATGTCGAGTTTAGTCGGATTCGAATTTAATAATTTTTTTAAAAAAATTTACATAAAATATTATGTTATTTGAATAACTTGATAAAATGAAAATGGAAAATAAGAGGGAAAATATAATAATATTAGAGTTTAAATTTTATAAGAAGATGAAAAATTTATTGAATGTGTATTTTATACAGTAATTTATATATTAAATTTTTTTAATAAATTTTTTCGAATGAGTCAGATTTGGTTCGATCTTATTAAAACTAGTTCGGATCATTTATATCGATTTTCAGGTCCAACATGTCAGGTCCAATAAATATCCACCGAAATCCAGGTCCAACATGTTCGTTCGGATTTGACCTCTAGTTGGTCTTAGACAATATTATTAAAATTGTTGGATGTTTAAAGTTTGAGTTTCATTTAATTTTTATTTAACATATCAAAAATAAAATTAAGTAAATTTTATGTAACTTAGCAGCAGATTCGCAGTCTTAAAAAAACAATTAAAATATATACATTTTCCACAACAGCACATGGAAATTTTCATTTATAACGTTTCAGTGTTCCACGCCTGCTGAAGTCCGGCCGCCGGTTTCTTTCTTCTGGCAAAAAGTAGATAACTTAAAGAAACCACACTGCTGTCCTCCTCAATCATGCAAAACCAGAGATACGGCAGCCACGGTTGTTACTACTGTGATCAAGATAATCAAAACCCTCGATCCTTACCGCCGCCGGAATCATGCCTAAAGAATCACTACTCTTCTTCGACCGGAACAACCCTCTTCTGCGGTCTTTGACACTTGTTTTTAGGGAAGTCGCGGGAAAAAAAGCAGGCGTTGTTGTCGGAATGTCGTAAGAATTCTGCTGAAGAAAACGAGGGTCGTGGATCAAGGGATTATCCACTCTTGTCGGCGGAGATCCACAGAAATACGGAGGGGAAGATGCTGTTAACTCACAATCGTCGTCTTCCCACAACCGTAGATCCGTCTGCTCACTGTTACAAATTCTTCATCAATCAATCATTTATTCATCGCTTAACAAGAACTGAAGAAGAAGAAGAGAATAAAAAATAATGCACCTGCTGAAATCTAGAGCATTTCCGGAGTTGTGTTTGGTTCAACTTCAACGCAGATTCGCCGGGGATTTGGGCAAACAACAGCCACTTCCCGGTGATAAGAACCAAGGTTCATCGTGGTTTCCAGTTTCCACCACAACCTGAAGAAGAAGAAGAAGAAGCTGGGTAAGGAGGGAAGAGAAGGAAAAAAAAGGCGGAGAGCAGACATATAAATAAAACATATATAATATATTATTGGAATGATGAAGATGTGGGCGAAGAGTGATGCGTTTAATCGGAGAAGCCCACTGTAATTTATGTGCACGTCTTCGATTTAAAAAAAGAAAGCCACATGCACTGTGACTAACTTTCTGGCCGAGCATGAATGCATGATCCGGCGATCGATCGCTGCTGCTCAGTCCGTCACATGTGCATGGAATTACTTTACCAACGATCTAATCTTCCGCTGGTTGCTTTAGGACTCACTGGACTTTGTGTATTTGGTCCATTATGAATTTGGCCCAATATTTTATTTGATGAATTCCATGAAACTATTGCAGTCTGAACCCCAAACTTCATTTATAACATTTTATCAAGTTAAATTATTTAAAACTTATTGTTAAGGTTGCGATTTTAAGAAAAACTTATCGAGCTCAAGTCCCGATTCGCGAGCGGGGACTCATAAGCATCGAACCTGAGCTTGTGGAAGAGCTTGTGAAAGTTACTGATTAGACTAATCGAGTTGTCGACATGAACCAGAAATCTTCGGTTCTTTGGTTAAAGTTAATTAATGTCATTTAAATGTGATTTTCGTTAATGAAATCCAAACGTTTGAACTTCCACAGAAGTTATCCGAAAGTAAAATCGATTCCAGATTCCTAGTGTTTTATTCTGTTTTCCTTTATGTCCAGATTTTTATAGTTATTTTACAATTCAAACTTGAAAGTGAAAAAAAAAACCACACTATTCTTTTCCGATGTTTCCTTTCTTCTTTCCGCTTCTCTAACCAGTTCTAGTCTCGCTGTTACTTTTTCTGCTGTAGATCCATCAGATTTTGAGGGATTTGGAGAGTTCATGAGATGGGGGGAGATACTGGGAAAAGTTCGAGCTTGGTGCATTTGATGGTCATAATACTCTGTCTCGTTGCATTCGGATTCTCTATTGCCGCCGAACGCCGACGTAGCACTGTAAGCTCTAAGTTTTCTGTATTACTCTAGATCCATCGTGTTTTGTTATTTCTCACCACTGCGATCAGGCCATTAGGGTTTTACATCCCAACGCTTTGTCATGTTGAATTACCGCCGTATTATCTTCTTCTTCTTCTAATGTTGTTTTGTGATTTGTACTGGATTTTGCATTTCTTTTTTCCTTTCCTTTTTTTCCCGACACGATGCCACCGAGTTTTGGGGTAATCCATGTCGATGTGGGGTCCTTTAGGGCTTAGGGTTTACAAAAAATCTAATCCACAGATACTTATATTTAAGAAGTTCTATGGTAGATTTAAGAAATGGAGTACCTTATTTTCATATTCTACCAATCTTAGTAAGAGTGAGCTCTCCTTGTAAAATCAAGGATTTTCAAATTGTGGCATGTTCTTCTGCCTACATGTAAATTCTTCTCTCTTTCTAATTTTCCATCATCATTCTTCTGTATATATTTCTTAAAGTTATAGCGAAAGAATGGAATATGATCATATTCTCTAAAGTATTTCAGTATTTGCTATTGAGTTATTCTCTAGTTGCAGAGTTTTTGAATTGTGTAATCTTTTGGTGATAATCATTCTAATTTTAATTTATTTATGTCACAATTTACAAATCACATCGTTTATAAAAAAAAATTTATGTTAATCAATCTCTCAATAGTTACAATATTTCCATTGCACTTTTTTTTATCTCACTACTTGATAGTTTGATGGATACTGCTCACAAATCACAATAGAAATATAGAATTCAAGATTTATCAGACCTACATGTTTTTATTTTATGTATTTTGTGTTCTCACAATCTCACCCAACTTTCTCACAATCTCACCCAACTTTCTTACAAGCTCACAGCATAATGCCTATTTTTTATTCAACTTAAAAAAATTCAAGTAACACGATACTCATTCACCGGATAATTAGTAAAACACACAACTCGAATTAATTACTAATGATAGGTTTCTATAAGTATTTTGATGTTTTTGATGTTATGCTGTGTCTGGAATTTTACCGAAAGTTGGAAGGTTTATGCAAGTAAAAACAAATGGGACAAAATATTACTTAAGCTGTGCTTTAAATATTGGGCCACTTAAGCAATTTATTTCAGACTGAAATAAATTGGAATTCAAATGGTAATTTGAACATTTCGAATAAGGAACATTGGTAATTAACAAAAAAACCAAGGTTTTTATGCACATATAACTGCCAATGTCCCAGTATAAACATATCTCCTATACATACATGATCACATGTATATTGATTACCTTAATGTCAGAGCCTTCACAAGCTGTTATTGTCCTTAAGGACAATGTTTCTTTCTTATTTATACCATTTGTAAAACTGAACAAAGTCTACTTCATTTTCTACTGAAATTTTAAATCTTATAAGTTATAACCATTACATATTTGCATCTTCTTCTTTTTTTCTAAACATTGATAAAAAAATTAACATTTCTAAAAAAGACATTTCAGTGAGACTGTGAGACTAACATATGTTATAAACAGTTTAAACCAAAGTTTCCTATGCGGTGAAAAAATTCAAGAGAACATCAAATAGCAATCAATAATCAATATAATCCTATAATAGATACATTCTACACTTAAAAAATGAGTTTCATGTTCTAGTTAACTAGACATACAAAACTGTGGTTAGAGTGAAAAAAGATAACTAAAAGAAGATGATTTTGTGATATAGTTCCTGAATCCTGATGATGCTTGGGAAATGATGCAACTCTCTTATTGTTTTACTATTTTACAAACATTCATTAACAAAGATTAATTACTTTGTTTTACAATCATATTAATGTTATTAAATTAGAGAATGTATTGTGTTATTTTCTACTCTTCCAAGTTTCATCCAACATGTACTTAATTGCACTCAGCAAAGCTCTTTTAATTTTTAAAATACCTAATGATTCCTCTTAACAGGGTGAAAAATTTCCAGATCAAGCTACCAATTCCACATATTGTGTTTACGATTCAGATGTTGCGACGGGATATGGTGTTGGTGCTTTCTTGTTTCTATTAACAGGACAATCACTTTTAATGGTTGTCACAAGGTGCATGTGTTTTGGAAATGCTCTAGTCCCTGGTAACAGTCGAGCTTGGTCCATCATATATTTTGCTTCTTCCTGGTAAACTCTAGCCCTTTAGCATTATATGAAGAAAATTACAGTCTCACTTTAGCACCTATGGTTGTTTACATTGTTGAATTATCTGCAGGGTTACCTTCATAATTGCAGAGGCATGCCTAATTGCCGGTGCAACAAAGAATGCTTATCATACTAAGTACAGCCATGTTGTTTATGCTGAAAACTGGACATGTGACTCTTTGCGAAAAGGAGTGTTCATTGCAGGTGCTGTGTTTGTGGTCTTCACAATGATCCTCAATCTGTACTATTACATGTATTTCACCAAGGCCACAAACCAAGCTGCTCGTAAAAACAACAGGGCAAATTCAAATGTGGGCATGACTGCTGGTTACCCCTGAATGTTGTTTGCTGTTGCTGGTAGAGTTGAGTATGGGTGGTTTGCCAGTAATTGAATCTTATTGAGCTTAATAGAACTAGTGAATCAATCATCAGTTAAATAGTGGTAGTTTTCTTCTGTGCTCTTTGTAAGACGATGTTTGTATTGAATGTAAGACGGTCTTAAGAACTTTTGTTATTTGTATTGAAAAAAGTTGGAAAATATATAGAATCAATCACCATTGAGTAATTCACAATGAAAAAATTTATTTATATATAGAGTTGGAAAACTTGGAATGGATACTAATAAAATATTATATATTGGAAAGAGAGGGCATTAGGCCCTTTGCAGCATTTATATATATTTTGGTGTATTTTTTTTGTAAATAACACATCCCAATAATAAATATTTAAATACCGGTGGAAAACCCTAATGTGGGTGGTTCTTTTCGTCAAACCCCTGCCTGTATAAAACACCGCCTTATTCTTCAAACCTCAAATTCCCAATCCCATTTTTCACCCTGCGTCGAAATCAAGGGACAGAGGGGCCTTTTTTTTCTTTCTCAGAGGTAACGAGTTTTTTTTTTCCTTTTCCGATTTCCCTTTTTTAAAATTCTTCTTTGGTGTTTTATGGATTAGATTTTGACATAGGCGATTACTGTTATTTAACTTTTAGCATTGTAAAATTCCATGTCTGTTTATAAATTGAATCGTATGTTCAACTTTGATAAAATGTATTTAATTTCAGATCTATTATTCATTGAAGATTCTTCTTAAAGCAATCTGATTTGAGTTGATGTAAGAATTTGTGTGTTTCGAATCTTTTTTTGAATTGGTAAAGTTCTAGTGTATTTTATGAATTTATAGAAGGTATCTCAAAAAATAGATGAAGAATTTGTAAATTTGTGTTTTTTTAGTGCAGCAATGAATCCAGATATGTTCACGCCGACTCAAACCATCGGCAGCGTTCTCTGCTGCATGTGTGGTGTTTGTATGCAGCCGAATGCCGCAAATATGTGTCTGAGATGTCTTCGATCCCGTGTTGACATCACTGAGGGGTTGCAGAAGAGTTTAGCCATCATCCACTGCCCAGAGTGTAATACCTACCTGCAACCACCAAGGACTTGGATTAAAGCTGATTTGGAATCCAAAGAGCTACTTACTTTTTGCATCAAAAGATTGAAGAACATGAATCTAGTTAGGTTGGTCCATGCGGAATTTGTGTGGACGGAGCCCCATTCTAAGAGGATAAAGGTTAGGCTCAAAATCCAAAAAGAGGCTCTCCATGGGGTTATCCTTGAACAAACGTATATCGTTGAATACACACAGCAAGAACATATGTGTGACTCGTGTACAAGGATCCAGGCAAACCCAGACCAGTGGATTGCTAATGTTCAGCTCCGTCAACACGTCTCTCACAGAAGAACATTTTTCCATTTAGAACAGCTAATACTAAAACATGGAGCTTCTTTGAAAGCCATAAACATCAAGGAGATGCACCAAGGTATAGATTTCTTCTTTGGGAATAGAAGTCATGCAGTGAAGTTTGTTGAATTCTTAGGTAATGTTGTCCCAATCAAGAAGCGTGAGGATAAACAATTGGTTTCTCAAGATAAGAAGAGCAACAGCTACAACTACAAATACACACTCTCTATTGTCATCTGTCCAATCTGTCGACAGGATCTAATCTGCCTTCCTCCCAAAGTGTCTGTCAATCTAGGAAATCTCGGTCCTATCGTGCTGTGCACCAAGGTAACCAATAACATTTTGCTTCTGGATCCTCATTCACTAAGGAGTGTTTTTGTCGATGCCAATCAATACTGGAGAGCTCCTTTCAACACACTCTTACACAGCAGACAGCTTGTGGAATATATTGTTCACGATGTTTTTGAGCATGATTATAAATCGGAAGTTAAAGTCGGTAGCACCAAGTACTTATCAGCTTTTGTGGAGATTTCTCGGGTTTCTGATCTTGGAAAGAATGACATGATGTTCACTGTGAGGACCCATCTTGGACATCTGTTGAATCCCGGTGATCATGCTCTCGGCTACGATCTTCATGGAGCTAACAGCAATGATGTCGAAGTTGGTAAGTATAAAAACCTCTCCTTTCCTGATGTAATACTGGTAAAGAAATGCTACGAAGAAACGCTGCAAAAAGGGAAGATGGATGTGATGAAGAATCATAAAGATGGTGCGAGGAAGGATGATGAGTACGACAAGTTTTTGGATGATTTGGAAGCAAATCCTGAGATGAGGTTTAATCTTTCGTTGCACGATGGCAGTAAAGAATATCAACCATCTGATGATGACGATGATCGTTCTATGTCTGAAATGATTGCTGATCTTGACCTAAATGATTATGACGACGATGAAGAAGAAGAAGAAGCCGTCGTTGATCATGATGGCCGTTGTATAAGTAATAAGATGGAAGAGTGATGTTTTTGAATTCTTTAAAATAAAATTTTGTTTTGGAAGACAAATTTTGAGCTTATTTCTTTGGTATTTTTATGTAAAACTTGCTATTTAAATTAAGATTATGAATAAGATCCGATCCGATTGGAGCTGGATCGTCGGATCTATGTATTTTTGTAGAAAGACAGCTTACAGAGGCACATGTCTAGATGCTCACATGGGGTGGGCGCAGAGGACATAGATGATTCCAAAAGGTTTGAATAAAATTATTGAAGCTCAGACTGGAAAAATGAAAAAGAAAGAAAGGAAAAGCTAAAAGAAGGATCTATGGTTTGCAAAGGAGAAGAAAGAAGAAGAAATTCCAACTGTTTTCGGCGGAGATAAATCCACGCCATATATTCCAAAAAAAAACCACTGTTCTTCTCCGAATCACTGACCCAGATGAGATGAGATGCTATGACAGGTTTTCATGCAAAGACGGGAGGTAAAATACTAAAATCTGAGCGAATATATCGTACTTTTGAGTTTCGAGCAACGGTCGCCGGCAACACCCAGCTTGAATTTGTTGCCTTGTTCCCGGCGAGATTTTAGTTGGTGTGTAAATTTAAGAAAACGTTAAATCAAAACCCAGATCGATAGAGTATATATATATTAATTGAGTTCTAACACAAATCATCAAACCATTAAACAACACATCCAGATTCACCGATCACTACTTCGATGAGAATCGATTGACCGACCCAAAAATAATGAACAAACGTTAGAGTTTCTAACTGATCAGTCTCTGTACGTCTATCTATTGTGGAGAGGATCCGCACAACTGGGCACTTTCCTTTTGCTGTCGACGAAGTTCGATCTGGATCCGACGCTATTTGTTGCGGAAAACGGTGAGGTTGTGCCGATGCCAAGTAAGAATCTTGAAGTGGGTTTAAAAGAGCTTCTTCTTTGGCTCTCCTCGGGAATGACCGGAATTGACAGTGCAGCAGCTGTACTACTGCTGCTGTGGAAATGGCAAACCCAAACGTGAACACACATCATCATCAATGAAGTCATCGCACACACCAATGACACTATTCTCCTTCTTCGCCGGCAATCCATCAAAACCTACATCACCATAAAACCGACAAATCCGACGTTGAAGGAGAAAACGAGAAGAAATTAATTACGAAGTGATTTGAAGAGGGTGATGATATCTGATAATGCTGTACTCTCTATTTCTTCCTATCTCTTCTAGAGAAAAAACCAGAGAGAAGAGGAGACGTGTGATGTGTTTGTGAAGCTCTGTGACTGTGCGAGCCTGTGTAATGTGATGATAGTCAAGGAAAAGACCAAAAACGGATTTTTTTTTTTATATATATAAAGATTTTTTTTTTCTTACTGCCGTACTTGTCGGAGACGGCGGTGGACCGGTGGTTGAGACCTGAAACTGATAAATCAATCAACATTCAACATCAAGACTTGAACTATGAGTACTCAGAACAAAAGAAGATTATGAATTTATGATTAGCATTGGTTTAAATTTTAATCACTGTAATTAAATAAATATTACAGTAAGTAAGTAGTAACAGATTCTCTTTTTTTTTTCCCAAAAATAGTTATCGCAAGAAAACAAAAGAGATGGAGCGAGGTTCAAGAAAACCCAAAAACCAATATCCAAATCGAAGCAACCCCGAATTTGTCAATGTTAGGTAGGTAGAAGAGGGGTCATCGGCACTTGCCGTTTCTCTCAAGTCTAATCAACAGAACAGAAGAAAGACAGGGAGGGAGAGGGAGGGAGGGAGGGAGAAAGATCGAATGCAATCGAACATGTTGTGTTTGGTTACTGTAGATATGGTCAAATGACTTTTAAGTAAACTGAAGACATGGTTAAGTTTGAGTTAAATAGAAAGTTATCGATCTCCGTGTGCATCCATCACTCCGTACATACGTCATATCGATTACAACTTCTTTTTGGCAATTTCTGTTTGTTTTCTCACTAACAAGTATTAATGTCTTTTGAAACACAGGACAGACTATTTAATTGTCTTTTGCAACAAGTGATCCAAGGTTTAAAGTTGGAATTTTATTGTATATACTTTAATTATAATTTACTTATGTTTGACGTCTATTTAAAAGGTAAGCATTATTAATAAAGCCGCCGATGTCTCTCTGGGCCGGGCTTTGAACCGATGGACCGGGTCTGTGCCGAGTATTGGGTCCTTTATAGGCTATTGCGTTGAGCATGGTTTAATGTTGTTATTTTTGGGTTACTCTCAATGAGTCGTCATTTATGAAAAATAAAAATACCAATATGCCGGCCAACTAATTAGACAGAGATGTTGAATGATGTAATTAATGTTGAGCTTAATTTTTTTTGCAAATAATGTTGAGCTTAATTACAACAAATTACTTAATTAATTACCATTCTTGATCTTGAAGCAATTAATTAGGCGTGATTAATTAATTAATTGATTATGTTATTATAAATATGGCAGTCGATAATCGATGTAGATATCTAAGATTTATATGAAATGTCGACATAAAATCGGTCAATGTATCTAGGATATTATATGTTTATATTAAAAACAATGTGCTTTAATTTATATCGTTGGATCCAACCAATTCCATCCGTCCATCCATCCCAATTCCCGACAACGATATCCGAGGAAACAGATTTAGTTCACGAGATGATAGATCATGGATCATGGGCATCCACATATTATTTGAATTTATCATGGATCATGACACTATTTTTAAGATTACTTTAAACTATTTCAATCTCAACCGTCTATTCCATCCATATAAGATGCATAAAGAGAACCTGATCTACCTTGCATGTCTTCTCTGGTTATTGATCACTGGTTACTGGTCACTGGTTACGTACGTACGAGATCGGTACGTTGAAAAATTCCGACTGAATCTACGTGCTGTACGCCCACGGTTTCGAGTTCCAGAATACGAGGATTCGTATTCTATAAATAAAAAAGGAAGCGATCGGAATGATCAAAAATAGTCTTTGATCGAACGGATTTAATTAACCATCAGACCATGAGAATGAGTTGTAACGGATGTAGGGTTCTGCGAAAAGGATGTGCTCAAGACTGCACCATCAGACCGTGTCTTCAGTGGATCGAAACGGCAGATTCTCAGGCGAACGTCACTCTTTTCCTCGCTAAATTCTACGGCCGAGCTGGACTCCTGAACCTAATCAACGCCGCTGAACATCATCATCGCCCATGTATATAGATTCAAAATATATATCATTATTGATTCAATAAATTATGATTCTGATCGATTGTAATTATATTCTAATTTTCAGTTATATTTCGGTCGCTGCTGTATGAAGCCTGCGGAAGAATTGTCAACCCAATCTACGGAACTGTGGGTCTTCTGTGGTCTGGGAATTGGCAGTTGTGCCAGACGGCGGTGGAAGCAGTGTTAAAAGGTGCGCCTGTAATTCAGATCCCACCAGAGACTACCGACGAAACAGCCAATCCGATTCCAATGCCACTTTTGAAAGCCTTCGATATACGACACGTCTCCCGAGACCATAAAACACAGCAGGTCGATCTACACAAGGTGAAGGTGGCCAACTCCACTCGCACCAGATTCAAACGTTCATCCAAAAGACACGTTATTAATAATCATGATAATTCCGGTAATTATAAACCACCAATATTCGATGTCCATGGAAATGATCGACGGTGGATGAATTTGTACGAGACCAATAAAAGCACCGCTATTCGTTCCGGCCAACCTATTCAAACGACCACCGAGGATTCCAAAGAGGACAACGTTAAGCTGGAGTTGACTATCGGTCGTTGTCCGATTTCACCACCGACTGATGCTGTTTCACATTCCACGACTGTGGACAGATGTATTGAATTGTCAATGTCGGATTACAAACGTTTCTGACCAATCGCCGGTCATCTGGGATCAGTAATACTCGACATTTTTATGTTTTTTTTGTACAATGTACAGTTGTTTTATTTTAATTTTTGAACATATACACAAGATCGATCGTCCGTCTCTTAATTAATCATTACTTTTCAGTTGTGTTGAACGTCGGTGTGTTCAATAATCCAACGTTCACATTCTGTTCATTAATTTGTAATCCAATAGTTAAAATAATGTATTCCACAAGATTATAAGAAATGTATGACGGAAAAAAATATACAATTGAACAAATAATCAATTCATGTACAACGAAATGTCGATGTAATAATCAAGATTGTGTGTGAATTATAAATACATATTAAATATTTGGTTAGGTAAATAAATAGATTGTGTGTGAAAGAAATAAATGAAATTGATGTATTGAATTATGAAATAAAGTACTAAACCTTGTACATATTTACATTGGTTGTTGACTTATTTGATATTATTTTACCAGAAAACGAAAGGGTTGTTTAATTTATACTAATTTAGTCAATATCAGCCAGGATTGAACATAGGCAGACAGGCTGTCGTAGTAGACCAAACAAGTTGTTTAATTTAGATTGTGTTTACTTGCTGTCATCAATGTTTTTCATAAATTATAGTTTAATGTCATTAATTGTCAATTATCATAATAATATCATGCACCCACCCCCAGATATTTTCATCAAAGATAAATAAAGTTCTATGAATCGATTGGGTTTTAAAATATCCGACGTAAAGAATTCGACCCGATAGAATTTTATATTTATTATTTAACTTAATAAAACCCACATCGAATGTTATGTTTTATTTAAATATATTGATAAAATAATAAAGTTGAGAAAACTACAGCTCATCTATTCTTCAATTGCGACTTCAGCTTGACTCTTTGGAATGAATTTACAAGTTTGACAGATCATGGATATCACAGAGATAAAGCAAAGGAGATATAAGAGTGAGTGATATCATGGAAGAGATATCCAAATTCAGCAAGTCAGCACAATGTTGGGGACTACATTGAAATGCACTTGCAATATTTATATGACATCTTTGGAGGAAGAGGAATCTACGACACAAGAAGAGGCTCTCTCGGCTGGTAAAAGTCGTTGCAAGAGATTTCATACGAGATTTGGCTATCATCTATGACTACCGCTCATTTAAAAAAACGCACATGTTAAGTTTGGAAGATAAAACTATCAGAAGGTGGGAGGAAGCCTCGCTATTGGTTACTGACCTACAAGTCGAGGATTAACAAACTATACTTATTCCACACATCCTATCGTACTTTTAGTTGTTTACTTAATTGTCTTTTTTTTATTGTAGTGTGTAAACTTTTAATTTTATTTTTAATATAAATCGTTTTTAAAAAAAAATGAAAGTAAATTTAAAATAGTATGGTCTGATACTCTTGATTGAATGGACGGATGAATGGGTCCGTCGTTATTTGCGATCCATCGAAACAGGCAACAAATTGGGATGTATACGTGGATATGACATATGACAGAGATGTGGTGCGTGCTTGCCACGTAGCAATTGTCAGGTGAAGTTTATTGTATTATATTATATTATATTAAATAAATTTTTTTTAAAAGGCAGTGACATCATGGGATCAGTAAAACCACCAAATCATATCATACTTACCGCCTTGGAATTCTACTACTACAGACCCAACCCACAGAAGAAGCCCACGACCCACCAAATAAGTGATAACCCAAACTCTTCAATTTCCAAAGTAAAAAGAAAATAATGGGTTTTAATCAGTACAGAACCATTTGATTAAAAATTAACGGTAGGATGAAGGGATTTGATAGAACAGAGGAATTGATGTTGGTGTCAAACGGTTTGCATCCCACAACATTGGGAAAGAAACAAGACCGTGCACATGGTGATGAGTGGACTGGATATGTCTTCTTTATTACTTTATTTTTTTATTTTTTTTATCTTTATCCATCTTATCCTATCCATTCCATTCCGACTCCGAACTTAAACCACGTCGTATTTATCTTGTTTGAATTCCCACGGAAACTCCAAACCATGTACTGACGTAATTTGGCTGGAATCTAAATCCACGGGCTACAGAAAACGGATTTTAATCTTGTTTCGTCACTTCTGACCTCATCTCTCCAACTCGCCGTATAAATATGGCCGAACCGGCACATCTCTTTCCATCATCTTTCCATTATCTTCTATCGACGACAACACGAACACCCAATCCATGAGGATGAGCTGCAATGGATGCCGAGTTCTCAGGAAAGGCTGTAGTGAGGACTGCACGATAAGGCCGTGTCTTCAGTGGATAAAGAGTCCGGAGGCTCAAGGAAACGCCACCGTCTTCCTTGCCAAATTCTACGGCCGTGCTGGTCTTTTGAATCTCATCAACGCCGGCCCCGATAAACACCGTCCTGGTATTTCTCTCTTTTCTTTTTTTTTAAAACTAATTAATGAATAGCTAGTATATATAATATAATACGGACTGAATTCATGAATTATGCAGCTATATTCAGATCACTGTTATACGAAGCATGTGGGAGAATTGTGAACCCAATTTACGGATCGGTAGGGCTTCTTTGGTCCGGCAATCGACAGCTCTGTCAGGCAGCGGTGGAGGCTGTGCTCAAAGGCGAACCCATAGTTCAAATTCCATCGGAGAAAGCTGCCGACATCTCCATACCACCTCTCAAAACCTTCGACATACGTCACGTCACCAAAAACGCCGCGAAACTAAACGTTTCAAAGGCATCTCAGACCCCATTCAAACTCTCCTCCATCGGTGCGGGTGCCAAACACGTTAACCGACTCCGACGTCCACGGAGAGAGAGGTCACATCACGAATCTGGCGGTGGAACGACCACTACAACGACTAGCTCCGCTTCTGGAAGCATGATCTCGGCGGAGACGGTGGAACCTTCGACGCCGGATCCGGAGCGAAGAACGACGTCAGTGGATCCTGAGGACGAATTGGATCTAACTCTTGGGTTGGGATTCTCATCATCGGCGAAAGCAAACAAACATTCTTCTTTATCGTCATGCTCTCCCAATCAAGCTAAGATTCCGTCGGAAAGATGCAGGGTTGACAATCTTGCACTTTTTCTGACGGCGTGATTCTTGATTTAAGTAGTGTTTTGGAGATAGATCTAATTAATGTGCTAATGAGTAATTAGAGAATAGTTTAATATAAAGAGAGAGATTTAATTTTATATATGTGTGATTAAAATTTAAAACATATATAAGTCGGTTTGTTTCACTGTTAATCTTAATCAAATTCACAGTTATTACTTATTAGATGTAGATCTGAGATTCAGAGGTATAAAACAAACAGCATGCGCGTGCCACGTTTCATGTAAAACAGCAGCATCCGGACAAAGTTATCTTCTTCTAATTTCGACACAAGTCCCTTTATTTTTCGAAATTACTGCTCAGGGACATTTTCGTCTACGTTTGAAGATCTATATAATTTGGTAGTTAATTAGTTAGTTTGGTTGTTATTTAGTTAGTTAAGTTAATTCTCATCGTAAATTAGCTAGATTGATCACTGACGGTGACTGTTGTCGGATATACGAAAAAGAAATCCATCGATGAAATCCGAAGGTTGGAGAAGGATTTTCAGAATTAATGGAGTTGAAGGTTAAGAAAAAAAAAATTCTTCGAGAGAAACTAAAAAGTTTAATTGTAAGCTTAGATAATCGTTTTATTTATAATAAACTAGCTCTACACTCTGATCGGACCTAGTGTGTTTGGGCTGACTTGTGACTTGGTCTGGCCAACCCAGATTATTCAATCAACTATCTTCAAAGTGCATTGTATATGTGTTAGTATTTTATGTAATGCGTTATTTTAATAATTAAAGTGAATACTACTGATTACGATTTTGATGACAAACGACGACGTATTAAAGACAGGACCTCGATTAGAAAACCTCTTATTTACTAGTGTTTTCAAATGAAAATCTCTTATTTTAGAAAACCTCGTAAATACGATCAAAGTGATTTACTCGAGATTGTCGTTAAGATATTATTATACATGGTTAAATATAATAAGTGTTCATTATATATTTAATGACTAGGATTACAGATCGAGCGAGCTTTACATGCATATGCACCATGTCATCATCCACATGAATTGAACTACTTACAGAATCGTCCAGTATTGTCGACGAAGGCGTCTCCTTGAGGATAAAAACCAAATCGCATCTCTCCACTGAATATGTCGGAGTTGCTCAATAAATTGGATTCATGGAGCAAGCTTCCCGGCCAATTGGAGTCATAATATTGCTGCTGATGTTGATCATCTGCTACAGCATCTTCGGCAACACTAGTCCAGTTTTTACGCATGTCCATTCTGCTGCTGCTGATAATATTATTACAACTGGTTGATGCGAATTGGTTAAAAGAGGTTGGAGGTGTAACGTCTGCTGGTTTTTTATTATATAAAACCGGAATTTCCCCATCATGAACAGCAGTTATAAAGTCTCCTGCTTTGGTAGTGTAATTTATTCTGCAAGGTGAATCAATGGTTGGCGCCTGGTACGATTGGGAAGAAGCAGAAGCTAAAGCTGATGACTTTAGTAGTAATAGTTTCTTACAGCTGTCTGGTTTTCTAAAAATCCTAAAAACAACCCATTCTTCCTGCATTGCATGACCACTCGATCATCAAGAGACAATTAATTAAGAGGCTAGCTAGGACTAGGGTTAAAAAGAAAAACGCACCTCTGGTGGTCTGTAAACATTCTTGGTTTGATGTCTATATTCATGCATGATCCAATTAGTCTTCTCACCTCTTGGAGCTCTACCTTTGTAGAAAACCAGTGTTTTCTTCATGCCCACCTGAGTTTCTCCGTGGAAAATCTCCTTGTCCTTCCCTGTAGTTTTCCAGTACCCAGAATTAGTTGCACGGTTGGTTCGGTGACCAGTCGGATACTTCCGATCTCGCAAACTGAAGAAGTACCATTCTTTCTCACCAATCTTAGCCTTGTCTGTATATGGATTGGAATTGAATAAATGATGAATTGGGTTTGATGAATTATGAAGCAACGTAACTGTTTACCAGGAAGATCCCACGGTTCGGACTTGTTGAAATCGACATCGGCGATGGCATACGGTGAGAAACCATGATCGGAAAGTTTTGTATGTAGATAATAAGCAACGAGTTCCTCGTCTGTGGGATGGAACCTAAAACCAGGAGGAAGATTTTGGTTAAGATTATCTATTTCCATGATTAGCGATTGAATTGAATTCTCCTCCTTGGCCTCTCTTTTAATCGACGATGTTTGCATGCATCTTCTAGAATGGCTTACATCTTCCATCAAATTTATCTCATCCAACTCATTGACTGAGTCTTGCAGACAGATGTCAAATCTACCTGATTATATATATCTTACAAAAATGAAAGTTTCAACAGTGTTGGGATAATTACAAGATGGGTCACACTCCCGTTGGATTCTCATGATCTCCGTCCAACTAAACTCAACTGTTTTCACCAAACCAACAGTGGTCACTACTGACTACTAGACTATCTATGTCAGTCGGATCTATAAGATCCGGATCTGACCCGACACCCAACTAATTAGTCTATGGCAGTGGGACCCACACAATCTTAGAGAGCACGTTATGCTCTCTATGCACGTGATATGAACCCGACAGGAGACAGCTAGCTTCATTGATCAATCCAAGTATATCTTCCATTCTGATTTTCAATTTCCAAAGGATCCATTTAAATTAAAAATTACTTTTAAGTCAAAAAAAAATACATTATTCAAAAAGCGGATAAATATGGTCCCTTTAATTAATTGAGTATTTTTTTCTTTCTATTTCCCAATATACCCTCGCTTTCTTTCTTCCCACCGATTGTCATTTTGTCGAATCTCAGGGGTAAAAAAGGATATTTCTACTTTGTTTTTCCAGAATAAAAGCTGCCGTCGTCATTATCATCCTCATCACCAGACTCTTTGTTGCATCATGCAAATCTCCAACACATCTTTTGATCTAACGCAGATTTGCTTGCGGAGAACATGGGATTTGGATACGTCCTCCTCCAGTTCCGCCGGTGGTATTTTCTCCCGCCACCGTCTTCTGTCATATTGGAAAGACAAACCGACTTTCTCTCTCGACCTCGACCTCGACGTCGAATCCATCGCCACTCTTAAATTTCTTCTTCCGTATCTCATCCTCTTGATCTTTTTCTTCCTCCTCCTGTCGAAGTTCTCATCTTCAACTTCAAGGTATGTAAAACGAGAAGATGACTAGATTTTAGTATTTGACATGACATAATGACACACTGTTTCTGCAATCTGCATGCAGGGTTGTTCAGGTTGATGATGAAACATGTATATATCCATATCCATATACAGATCCATATAATCAGCCGTGTTTTGATGATGGAGGCGAAATAAAGACAGATCTCTTCTATACCAGTGATGACTGCTCCACAAACAAGGACTTGGTCGCAGGTGCTGTTCACGGTGAAGATGCTCTTTTCTTTTTGTCAGAAGAAAAGTGTCACGATTACACTGAGGAGAATGAGAAAGCTGATGTCTTTGATCGTTGTTATACTAATCTTGAGAACGAAACCAAAGAATCCGACACTGAATATTTCGACGTGCTTGACACGTCAGATCATTTCCACTCACCGCAGCCGTCAATAGTCGACGTGAAGGATTTTGCCGTCAACAACGACCTCGAGACGGAGGATGATGTTGTTGAAGTCGACGACGACGCCTGTGTAGATGGTGCTATACATACCAATTAACATGCACATACGTACGTACAAACATATATCATCTATCTGACTGTTACACTGTGTGTTGATTTGTAGAGGAAAAGGAGAAGACAAAGACGATGAAGACATGGTGTTCAGATGATGAAGATGAAGAGGCTTTATTGGTCACAGTAAAGAAATTCGAACAGCAACGTGTCAAAATTCAAGAAGCAGCTTGCCATGAAAATCTGGGAGACAGTTCAGCTTCGAGTGCTGGATCAACCTCCAAAAGCTCTTGTGAATGGAGGAGCTCTGCTCATTTTCGTGATTCAGAAAACGATGCTCTCTTCTCTTCATCCTCCCGCCGGAGCTCTTCCAATTGGGAAATTTACGACGCCGGCATCGGCGTCTATCCCAAGTACGACGAGGAGATGGTGTTTTTTGACAGAATCACCACCCAGAAACTGAGAGAAACAGGTGAGTCGAGTGTACAATAATTATTCAGGTGAGTTGAGCTTAATTCTAAGTCGATTGATTCATGATTCAGAGTGCCTTAGGTCCATCAAACACCAGCCAAGATCCATCTCGGAGAGAATAGTTGACAGGTTTAGCAACAAGAAGAACAGTAGTTCTCAACGTATGATGAATAGTCAGAATAGATTAGGCAGAAATCCATACCATGAGCTTGAAGCTGCGTACGTGGCTCAGATTTGCTTGGCATGGGAAGCTCTGAACTGGAATTACAGTAACTTCAAAAGATCAAATTCTGGAAAGAGTAAGCAAAACTGCGGTTATCCGGCAAATATTGCGCAGCAATTCCAGCAGTTTCAGGTCATGTTGCAGAGATTCATTGAGAACGAACCTTACGAATATGGAACAAGACCAGAGATCTTTTGCAGAATGAGAATCTCCACTCCAAAATTGCTCCAAGTGCCTGAGTTCCAAGGTACGTATGTTCATAACATGCACATATAATACTATATCAAGGTTCGATTATGTTTGTTTTAATTAATTAAGGTTGTGACGACGAGGAGGGAAAAGTTGAACACTTCAGTTCGAGGATATCGTCACCGGAGTTTCTTAGGATAATGGAAGATGTGATAAGAACGTTCATGAGATTTCTGAACGGCGACAGGGAGAAATTCTGCTTATTCAAATCATTCTGCAAATCGAAACCAACCCCGTCTGTAGATCCAACACTTGTTAATCTCATGCGAAAAGCCATCCACAAAGTTAGTGATCTAGTTTTAATTGATAGAATCATGCATTTCGTTTGATTAATTCATTGATTGCAGAAGAAAACAAGGTTGAAAGATCTGCATAAGAGCAGGAAATGTAAACTGATGAAGAAAAAATCTCAGAACGAAGACGATGAAATGGAAACGGTGATGGGTTTAATTGATATGAAGATTGTTTCAAGGGTTTTGAGGATGAATAAAATCAACGAACAGCAACTCCATTGGTGCGAGGAGAAGATGACCAAACTTAGATTCTGGAATGGGAGAATCCAAAGAGATTCCTCTCTACTTTTTTTCCCTGCATAATCAAACATTACACGTCACTACGTCAGTCTTGAGTTGTTTTCTGACTACTTGCTAAGTCACTAACCACTTAAGTACTATAGATATTTTTGTCGTTTTGAGAATAGATAATATATTTTCCACGCTGGAAAATGAAAATGGGCACATGAATTATGGGTTGAAATTAAAATGTTGAATTGACAAAAGTTAAAGAGGAAAATAAAAAAAAAGACGTTATTGGATAAGATTATAAGAGACATTCTGACAAGTGATCAACAGCTTTTACTTTTAAAAATATAAAGTCATGTTAGAAAATTTGGGAAATCTAGTTCATCATTTACTTTATTTTTCAGTGGAAAATCTATAATCATAGTCTATAGATACGATGAAATTGAAAGATGGGCACTTAGATTTTACTGATTTACATTAAACCCTAAATTGAGATACAGACAATTACATCACGCAGAATTTTATTTAATCAACCAAGGAGAGGGCGACCGGAGTGGAGGTCTCTGAAGTAAGATCTCGGATTGATTTCAAACTTTGCCCTTGGTATGACAACTCCAGGTCTACCAGGAGCTCTCATCAACGACCCACTATTCCTACTTCTACGACAGCAAACGGAGAGACACTTGAAGAGAAGACGAATTATGAGAATCGCCAAGAGGATCTTCAAGCCTGCCAATAAGATGTTTAGTAACATCAAGGATCTTGTCTCTGGAGGAAACCAGTAGTTGAGTTTCTCTGTCAGATAGTTGAGGGAAACATGAAGAAAGTAGAGTAGTTTCCCCAGAAAATCCATCAGAAAATCCTTAAGAGACGACCAAGATCCGTCGTCGAGTCTAAACATAACGTCGCTGGATCCAAGCTGCAATTTTTTGTTTATCGAATCTGAAAAACCCTATGTAACACCCTTAGAGGGTGCTATAAAACGAACGGAGACGAGCTTCCTCGACGAACGGCCGGGAATGGTCTGAAAACGTGAGTTGGAGGAGTAGCCGCCGACCTTGGAGGGAGAGAAAGAAGAGTTAGATTTAGAAGAAGAAGTTGCCTTGGGCCAAGTATTTATATTAAGGATTTAGTTCCCCAAGTATAACCTCGGTTGATGAGTGCGTTTCGGATGACTTCGCTAATACGATTATCTGCAAAGATCGATTAATACATGTTTTAACATGGTCATCTCTATCGCCAGTAGCTTCCGATTTAGGGAAGAACTGCTGCTGGAATTACAAACAGAACATTTACAATCAAATTGCAAAGTTTAAAGACTTAAAGTCAAATTGAATTAATAACCCAACATTTACAGTCTGTTTTTATAAAGAAATGATAACTCAATTACAATTATAGAACTTTATTTCTATCTATTACATCTAAGCCCTTCAAGTTATTATTTCTTATAATTCCCTTCCTGGGTTGGCTCAAACGTTGGATTTGTAACATTGATCCATTAACCTGTAATGAATCATATGGATAATAAAATTAATCAGTGTTAAGATTCTACTGTAATTAATTAATCATATATAGACTTATAGTTACTGATTAATTTTATTCGATTAGATAATACTGATAGGTGCTAACCGGAAAAAGATGGTCCCGATGAAGGGTCTGAGGTTTGGATGTTGGAAATTCTCTTTAAAGAACTGGAGGTGGAGAGAGTTCTTTGATTTTGGAATTGAATGTTATGACATCCGTAACTATGTTTGTTTATAGCGGTCTAAATAAAAGATTCCCACTACAGACATAACTAGCTAATAAAGCAAAAATAACAAAATGAAATTAATGTCCGCTAATAGTAAACGTAATTTGGGTCCGGGTGCTGGGACGGGTAGGATTTTCTTACCCGAATCCATTGTTAATGGTGGAATAGTGACTTCGGTCGTTTCAGGTCGGTGTATTTTTTCATTCTTGATTGAGCTTCCTCCAAATTCTTGCGAAATTCGACTTCTTTTCGATCCATAAAAATGGTATCTATTGTCTCTATCATAGAATCTTCTGATCTATAATCGATGATTTTCGGGGTTGTTCACCCATAAACCGCTTGGAAGGGGGTGGTTTTAATGCTGTGGTGGTAAGAACTATTGTAGCAAAATTCCGCCCATGCTAGTCTCTTTGTCCATGCTCGTGGATTTTGCTGTATTGATGCCTGGCATTGCTCAATAGTTTTATTTGTGATTTCGGTTAGCCCGTCTGTTTCCAGGTGGTAGGAGGACGACATCTTCAATGTTGTGCCCTACGACCAAACAACTCTCGCCAGAATTTGCTTAAAAAATCCTTATCGTGATCCGATGTTATAGTCTTGAGAATTCCATGGAGTCTCACAATCTAATTCACAAAATATTCAGGAACGATCACGGCCGTGTATCCCGCTGGTAGGGCGCTTAAATGACAATGACAAACCAGTTATAAAATCCATCGCAATGTCTTCCCAGATGGTTGTCGGAATTGCGAGTGGTTGCCTGGTTGGAGTAGCCCCCTGGCTTGGTCGATGGAACCTTTGCTTGTTGGCAGACTTGATATCGTTCAATAAACTCCTGTATATCGCGCCGCATGCACCTTCAAAAAAAACGTGATCAGATTCGTTCTAGGGTCCAAAAAAAATCATAAATGGCCCCGATCTGCATGCTATTCAATTCCTCCATGATTAAGACTCGTAGTGGTTATTCAGGACCAATGCAAAATCAATCATTAAAAAATATCATACCATCTTTGATTTCAAAGTTTGTCCTTGCAGTTTGTTCGTGAATATGCTTCTGCATTTTAATTAACCAGGCGTCCGTTTCGTTTTTCCTCTTCAATTCAGCGGATCTACCTATTCTGGGAACGTCGCAACCAACATCGCCCGAAGTTGTGATGTCGCTTCTTCTTGTGATGGCATCAGTGACTCCATTTTCTTGTCCCATTTTGTACACAGGATTGTACTTATAGCCTAGTAGTTTGGTTAAGAAAAATTGTTATTCCGACGTCTGGATGGTCTGGCTTAGTAGGTTCTTGAGACTCTGGTGGTCGGTGCGGATGGTAAACTCATTACCCCATAGATAGTGCCACAATTTACGTACTGCATCAGTGATCGATAGCCCATAACTCTTTTACATAGGTGGATGCCCTCTGTCGTAGGGGTGATAATTTTTTGTTGTAGAATGCAATCAGGTGTTCTCTTTATAATAAGATTGCACCTACGCCCACCTCGCAAGCATCTGTTTCTGTAAAATTAGGATAAATTAACATTAGAGTTGATGTTAATTTCTCCTTCAAGGTGTTAATCGCGACTAAGGCTTTGTCACCCCATTGAAATCCATCATTCTTTAACAAATCTGTTAAGGAAGCTGCTATTTAGGCATATCACTCAATGAATCTGCGATAATAGCCCGTTAAGCCCAAGAAGCCCCTAACTTATTTGACCGATTTGGGTTGAGGTCATTACACTACAAAAAATCAACGTAGTTCTGACGGCAAATGATGTGACCTTAGAGGGTGCTAACCGGAAGAAGATGATTCCGATGAAGGGCCGGAGGTTTGGAGGTTGAAAATTCTCCCTAAGGAGCCGGAGGTGGAGAGAGTTCTTTAATTTTGGAATTGGATGTTATGCCAACTGTAACTATGTTTATTTATAGATGTCCAAATAAAAGATTCACACTATAGACTTAACTAGCTAATAAAGGTGTAATAACAAAATGAAATTAATGCCCACTAATAATAAACTTAATTTGGGTCATGCGTGTCCTTCCGGATTTTTGCTGGTCGTGTCCTTCTAGCTGCTTGCGGCTCGCCACTTTCAGAAGTTTCCAGAACATCATCCTTAATTCCCAAATCTTCCTTAAGTCATAGCAATACTTCTTCCAAGTTTAAAAGAAGAATGTTGAAAGAAGGATTGAGAGAAGAATGTTGAAAATGAAAGGAGTAAAAATCTAGGATTTATCATGTTTGGGTTGTCCCACACACCAACAGGTAAAATGTTTTGATCATTTGGGCTTACAATTACATAGATAATTAAACTCCATTCTAATTATTCATCTGAACTATAGTTAAAACATTAAGTTAATTCTAACATAATCATTTAGGAGCATCATATGTGTATATATACGGTAATTTTCAGATGCGTCGTCAGTGCGCCAAAATACGTCGTGCGCATCTTGTTCTTTAATTTTTAATCTAACAGCTATAATAATGTACTACACAAGACACTAACACATGTATGACAAAAAAAATATACAATAAGAGATACTAACTTATATAAGACGAAATGTCGATCTAATGGTCAGAATTTTTTGACGTATTTTGATACATTGAAATTCGACGCACAGAAACTTACCTGTATAAATAATTGTAAAAAATATTAATTGTGTATAGATTTGGGTTTGGAATAATTACTTGTCATTAACTAATTAATTTTAAACCCAATTTTAATCAAGAAATCTCGCAATCTTCAATACAACATCGTCAGAATTTGCTTTAAACCTGCTTCATCTTCTGAAACTGCCAAACAGAACATTCTGAAGTGAGATTCGACCAAGATATAAATCCGCAACATGTCGATTGCACAAACCAATTCGTTCTCCATTCAAACTAAGATGATGATGAACGGTCGTAAAAACTCCGGCATTCCAACGCGGCGATCTCCTTGGTTCTTTAACATGAAGTGTGTACAAGCAAGGAGCCTCCACAGAGCAACCCACAACAAAACATCTCAAAGACCCCCCGTCGACAACTCTCTGAACTGAAAGTGCACAAAGACCGCCGTACTTGATTCCATACATTAAACCCTCATCCTCCTCCTCCTCCTCCTCCTCTTCTTCCTCCATTACTCGGCGACCTTCCAACACGTCCACTTCCAAGTCTTCTGTCAACGGAAGGTCATTGAGCTCCACCTCAAACCGTTTCTCAATCAAACTCTCATGCATCCTATGCTTTGCCGCGAGAGTTCTCACACACGAAGCCTTGATAATCCGAACCATCAACAATTTAAGCTCGACGAAATTGTCGCATTCGATATACCATTTGATCCAGCGACGAGCCAAGCCGGAGAACCAGTTGAGGATGAGAATGTCGTCGTGGAGAATGAGATCCGATACGTGTCTTGGAAACCCTCTGCCGTTGATCAAACCGTAGCATAGAAGCTTCCATTGCATTGACTCTATTGGCGTCTCAATCCTCACGACTCTTCTTCCGCTTTGTTTTTTATCTCCCTCCGCCTGAACCTGATTAGCGGCGGCGGAGAGCAGTTTTGTTTCGGATGAAACGTAAGTGTGGACTTGGTTCTGAAAGTTGGAGAAAGAATCGATGAGATCTCGTGGCAACGCTGGCTCTGCAACGCATTTACGCAAAACTGACTGTTCGCAGATTTGGGCTTTGGCATTGACGGCTTGCATCCATGTTTTGAGTAGAGATCCAAACCAGTGATCGGTTTTCATGCCGGGTTTCCGGTAAGTCGATATCTTGTCCAGTAACGCCGTGCTACGTCCTAACTGTTTGATTTCGGATTCTTTTAGTTTTTTCAAACTATACCCCAACCATTTCTTCCCTATTCTGTACATCCCTGCATCCCAAGCATCCTGTTTCTGTGCAGCGAACAGTCGGATCTTATCCTTCAGTTTGTGCACCGATCTCAGTTCACCACATCCCGTGATGCTGGAGCGAATGATCGTGCCAAGAAAATGTGTGCCGGCGCCGAGGGAGTTAGCTTCCACGACTCTACCATCAACTTGCAGGTGGAGTGTGTTCTTCATGTAGCCCTGGATATCATTCTTTAAACTGATCGCAATCTCTTCGGACCCTGCCACTGCGATGAATATCTCATCCATGTACCTGCAAACGTGTAACCTCGAACCTGGGTTCTCTTTTTCCATTTTCTTTTTGTTGCTGTCTGTCTTAATCTGTCTCCGGAACCAATCCCGGAGTTTGGATTTGGATTGTTTTTCATCTTCTGTTGGATTGCCAGAATTGTTTGATGAAAACCCAAGACCAACTTCATACCGCATGGACAACCGGAGTATTTCGGAATCTAAGCTGTCGAGATAAATATTCATCAGTATCGGCGAGAGAGATCCTTCCTGAGGAAGTCCCTCACCTTTCGGGAACATTCCGAATTCAAAGTTGAGAACTTGGAACTCGAACATCGATTGGATGATGGAGAAGAATCTCTCGTCGGCTATCTTGTCTCCCATGGTGGAGATAAGTTCAGTCATGATGCTGTTGTTCTTGGTTGTGTTTTTTTTAATCGGAAAAGTTAACCACCAATCAGTTTTACCAATGTTACGGCGTACGTACATCAAAGCTGATCGACGGCCCCTCCCGCTCCGGCAACCATGTGATATCTTAGAAAAATGAGGTCTGTATATTACTTCGAGAACCACTCTAATGGCTTCCTGGATCACTCTCAGATTCAGGTTTGGTAGGACAAGACACTCCTTTCTTCTCCCGTAAATCGGTATGGTGTTCGACCCAATGTCAAAACTCCCATCTCTCAGCTGTTGTACCAACGATGCAACGCAGATGTCATCTGCCACTCTTGCTTCTGTTTTCAAATCCAGATTCGAATTCAGTCGCAAAATATCGTATGAATCCAAAAGGGTTTCTTCGGTTGCGATTACTTTCTCCATCAGACAACGGAACTTTCCATCTGACTCAACCGCCTTAACTCTTTTCTTCACCTGCATTTCGATCCGTCTCTTCAGTTCCATCCGCGTCCTCGGCCGTTGTTTTCTTCTGTTGCCCGGACTGCAGGATTCGTCTTGAAGACAGGCTAAGCTTTTGGCCAATGAAACGTGTTCTTTTCCCGAAACAGCAAAAGGGTTCGTAAAACTCCTCTCAATATCTTCCGCAAATCCGGCTCCGACCTTCTGACCGCTTCTTTCAACTGAAAAATTGCAGCAATAATAACTACCCAAAGATGATCCGGTAACAGAATCATCCTTGCCGGAGAACCAACGTACTATTTGCTTGGCTTGTCCACGTCCTCTGAACATCGAAAAATAACAATCCAAACAATTAACCCTCTACAGCATTTTCACAAACACTTGATGCCCTACCACAAGTCCACAAGCGCACACAAACAAACACACTGGCAAACCTGCATCCTCAATTTCTCGTATTAAATATACATCACGACAACGACGGCATCTGATTACCCGAATAAGTAGAAAACAAATGGATTTTGGATGTGACAATATTTTACCCGATTCTAAGGTTTATTACATGAGATCTGAAGGTGAGTAGATGGATGAAAAAAAGTTATCGTGACAGGTTTAATTATTATTGAGATAAATTATAATACATGCATGATACAATATATAAGGTTTATTTCAGATAAATCTCATATTTAATTAACACACATAGTGAAATTTACTCAAGATATTATTATTTACGATTAAATGAAATGAGTGTTCATTTTATATTCAATGGTTAGGATTAGAGATTTCATTTAATTCTACTTGAATAATTTCGTCTACAATATATATATAGGGGAATTTTCAGATGTGTCATCGTCTGTATGAGCCATGATGTGCCATTTTATTCTGGCCGTTGGATTATCATCTGTCAAAAATTTAATGGTTCAACTTTACTTATTCGTCTACCATTACATCATGTACAACGCAGGGTGGGATCTCGAGGTATTTCCAACAGTCGTACATAGTGAATAGGGAATTATCTATTACAAGTTGTGTAAACCAGTTATATTGATTTTTATATTTACACCTATATTATATTCTTGAAGATCTATTATACCTAGCCTAATCAATGTTTTTTACTACACTATGGTGACACATTACGACATCCCCAGAGGTATTATTAGGCGCGGAAACGAAAGAGACATACATTCACTTGAGGTCGACGAACGTACGTTGGGTAGACGATCGCCGGACGTGTAAACAAATCCAACAGACTATATTCACTTCGGGGAGACTGTCGCACGCCGATATCGCAAGTCCAAAAATCGGAAAAAACAAACCCAAATGAAACTCCTAAACCCTTTTATATTTTCACTCAAAACGCAGTTAACAAAGCCACTGACAAAGGTCGCCTAAAATCTCTCCTACACCGTTGCCTACACTGATACACGCCTCTTCAACCAAAAGCAAGATGAACTGATCGGTATTAATTCAGAGCTGACAATACTGCCTGCACGCCTATACTAAATATCTACTGCCTATACTACTATCTATTTAATAGAATCTAAGAACATGCAATAATCCACTAAATATTTACATACTATTAATGTACTACAGTGGAATATACATTGTAAATATTCTATTTTACTTTAAATCGCAATGGACGGCTGTAACAACCTCAAGCTGATCCAACGGCGTACGTCAGATGACACATTTTTGGCACACCAGGAAATGACATACCATAAACCTGCCCTATATATATATTATAGTTAATTAATCGACATTAATGTAATTTACTCGAGGTCATTGTCAAGATATTATTATTTATGATTAAATAAAATGATAGTTCATTTTATATTCAATGGTTAGGATTAGAGATTTTATTTAGTTCTACCTGAATTTCGCCCATAATATATATATTATAGTTAATTACTCGAGATTAGTGTAATTTACTCAAAATTATTATCATGATATTATTATTTATGATTAAATAAAATGAGCGTTCATTTTATATTCAATGGTTAGGATTAGAGATTTCATTTAGTTTTATCTGAATTTCGCCCATAATATATATATTATAGTTAATTACTCGAGATTAGTGTAATTTACTCAAAATTATTATCATGATATTATTATTTATGATTAAATAAAATAAGCGTTCATTTTATATTCAATGGTTAGGATTAGAGATTTCATTTAGTTTTATCTGAATTTCGCCCATAATATATATATTATAGTTAATTACTCGAGATTAGTGTAATTTACTCGAGATTAGTGTAATTTACTCGAGATTATTGTCAATATATTAATATTTATGATTAAATAAAATGAGCGTTCATTTTATATTCAATGGTTAGGATTAGAGATTTCATTTAATTCTACCTGACACTACAAGATTCCTGCGTTTCAGCGACGATCAATCGTCGCTGAATTGATTTCAGCGATGATTATTGATCGACGTTAAAGCTTCGTTGTAGGTCGCCTCGCTAAAAATTAACGATGTGTAATCCCACCCGCGCGTTATTTTTTGTCGTTAAAAAATAACATCATCGCTGAATCGTCGCTAATATTTGAAATACATCATCGTTATATCGTCGCTTTCAATAAATTATAATATTCTCTGTCTCAACTTATCGTCGCTAAATCGTCGCTTTTGTTAAATTTTAATTTTCCATGTCTCAACTTATCGTCGTTTAATCGTCGCTAAAATAGAATACAATAAAAAAAATGTTTTATTTATATGAGTGCTCATTTAGAGTCTTACCATTCAATCACACCTGTAAATACAATTCAATACCTGCAAATATAATTCAATTCACACCAATCACATACATTCAATCACACAAATCTCACATATCGAATCACAAATTAGATTAAGAAAAAAAAATAGAGTTAAGTGTTTTACAATCACACACATTGATGTTACAATAGAGATTAAAATTACAATAGAGTTAAGTGTTTCAATTACAATAGAGTTAAGTGTTTTACAATTTTTTTTGTTGAACAATATTTGAAATATCTAAAGTCTTACCTTTTGATCAAGGTGTTGAATTCAAAGTAATATCTTCTTTCCAATAATTTCTCGATGATGGAATAAGTTGGTTCAACTGAGAACAAGCAGGAACATTACTCGATAATGGACGATTGGGGTCGCTTGTAGCATTAGCTTGAAAATAAATGAAGATATTCAAAAATTAATAAATTTAAAAACTAATTTAAAAACAGTTATTAAACTCACATGTATATTGTCAATTAACCGTTGTTTCATCATTTTAAGTCGTTTTTCGTTTTCTATTTCGAACTTTTACATTCATTTTTCAACGGCTTTGGAAACTGCCGTTGAAATAGATATAAGATCTGAAAATAAGGAAAATATAAAATATGTAAAATTTAATCAAAAAATCAGATTTAATCAATAATCAACAAAATAATCTAAAATTTTAGAAAATACAAATGAGCATTACAACTCTCTATCTTTTCTTTATCTTGTGATTTTTTCTTTCATAGTTAGTGAGGAAATTTTATATGACGGTATACAACATCACATCCCTAAAAAAATATAATTCTAACCTAAAAATAAATAGCAATAGAGAATTGTAAATCATTAGATTGAACTCAAGCAATAAAATTAATCTATTAATAAATCGAATAAAAAAACAAATCAAAACTGAAGAAACTTAAGTGTAAAAATAAAAACAAGTTAAAACAAATCAGATAAAAATTTATCCAAAATGTTAAAGCTCTATACCTTTAACAAAAGCTAATTTTTTTTATACCAATAGATGTCTATCCGTTCCTGCATAGAACACTGAAACTGATCAGTTTAGACTTCCTAAATCATAATGATTTATAATGATAAATATTTATAGACATAATTAATTTTATAATTCATAATTTTATAAAGATAATTAATTTAAGTTTGATTTTAAAAAATTTGCAGAACTAAATTTCATAGTTATTTTAACGTAAATTTTACAGAAGTAAAACAAGAACATTGTATGTAAATTTCATACAATTTACATCTTATTGTTCCATTTATAGAACAAGATAATGGAAGAGCCTCAATTTACAGAAGATTTACAGAAATTAATTATCTTTTTGCTAAGAAGAGCATTTACAGAACATTTACAAAAACATTAGAAAAGTAGTAAAGTACTACTTTCTAAGTAAAATTCATCGAAAACATTTCTAAGTATTTACAAAATATTTATAAATTGATTGGAAAAACATTTACAAAAATCCATTTACAGAAATTCATTATCAGAACACATTTCCTGAAACTGATTGGAAGAACATTTACAAATTAAAATTCAATTTACAGAAATCCATTTACTGAACATTTACAAAAATATTTAGAAAGGTAAAAGACTGAATCTCATTTTGGACTACCTAGATCATTGAAAAGGATCATCATTTACAGAATGAACCCCAATCACTTCTATTTACAGAATGAAGACCCATGAGTAGAATATTAGGGTTTTTTAGAAGTTTATTAAAAACGACGAGAGGAAGAGAGGCAGATCCATTAGGATCGAAGTAGAATATTAGTGTTTATATTGAAAACGAAGAGAAAGAAGAGAGGCAGATGGATTAGGATCGAAGTACGTAGAACATTAGTGTTGGGGAAAATCTAGACATTAAGAACATTAGAACATTACCTCCGGCGAGAAGGAGAGTTGCGGAAAATCCGGCAAAAAGGAGAGCTTGGAGGAAATTCGGCGAGAAGGAGAGCTTGGGGAAAATCCGACGAGAAGGAGAGCTTGGGGAAGTATTTGGGGGAAATGGAGGGGTTTAGGGTTAGTGAAAGGGGAAAATTGAGATTTTATAATAAAAGATATTATATATAAACGGGTCATTTTACATAAATATATTATTTTTTTAAAATTTTAAAAATTGGTCCCAATCATTAGCGATAATAAATTATATAAAAAAAAGATCATTAGCTACGATATTTTTCTATCATCGCTAATATCGCGTGTTTTTTTCAAAATCCTTTTTAAAATTTAACGACGATCCAAAATCGTCTCTAAAATCGTTGCTGAAAACCTCTTTTCTTGTAGTGTGAATTTCGCCCACAATATATATATTATAATTAATTACTCAAGATTAGTGTAATTTACTCGAGATTATTGTCAACATATTATTATTTATGATTAAATGAAATGAGCGTTTATTTTATATTCAATGGTTAGAGTTAGAGATTTCATTTAATTTTACCTGAACTTCGCCTACAATATATATATTATAGTTAATTACTCGAGATTAATGTAATTTACACGAAATTAATGTCAAAATATTATTATTTATGATTAAATAAAGTAAGCGTTCATTTTATATTCAATAGTTAAGATTAGAGATTTCATTTAGTTTTACCTGAATTTCGTTCAAAATATATATATTATAGTTAATTACTCGAGATTAGTGTAATTTACTCGAGATTATTGTCAAGATATTATTATTTATGATTAAATAAAATGAGCGTTTATTTTATATTCAATGGTTAGGACTAAAAATTTCATTTAGTTCTACCCGAATTTTGTCCACAATATATATATATATTATAGCTAATTACTTGAGATTAGTGTAATTTACTAGAGATTATTGTCAATATATTATTATTTATGATTAAATAAAATGAGCTTTCATTTTATATCCAATAGTTAAGATTAGAAATTTTATTTAGTTCTACCTGAATTTCGTCTATAATATATATATATATTATAGTTAATTATTAACTTACAAGTGTTAAGTAAAAAGATAATGAGTTAATGTCTTAATGACATTGTTAGTTAAATATTTAGTAAACAAAATGCAATGTTTGATTTGTTTCCAAATTCCAATACATAATTTATTAATTTTGAGTTCAGAAATATTTTTTAAAAAGGAAAGTCGAAAAATATGTGATTATGAATTAGTTAATGAACTCTTTATATAAATTCTGGAAAGTAATGATTTTAAATTTACCGTTGATTCAAGTTTGGAAGGTCAGATCTTAAATCTGGAATCCATGTTATATAAAACTTAACACTGACCCCGTTCTACTTCTCGTTTTCTTTTTTTCCGCCCAATTTAGTCTCTCCTCATTCTCAACCCACACCCGTCCGTGCTCGTGTGTCATTAAGAGGCGGAAATGGTGCAGCAGCAGCAGTTGAAAGAAGTTGGATCGAAGCTCGAGAGTCCACCTGCCTCGAAAGATGCGCTGATCAAGCTCTTGAAGGTAATAATGGGGGAGGGGGGATTATCCTTCCGCTTTGGATTTTGGCAACAAAAAATGATTTTTTTTTTTATCGATCTTCTTTCGGACTGTTTTTTTACAAAAAGATATAATTCCGCTTTAAGCTTCCAAGTTTGCGCGTTTTCAAGCGCTGTGAATTTCAATGAGGGTTTTCAACTTTTGCAGTGTTGTTTGTTTTGGGACTGGGTGGAAATTTCTTTCAGCTATGCACTATGTTTTTTTTTCGTACAAAAGTGAAATTATATGTGTCCCTTGAACCGACCCTTATTAAAATAAAAGTCTATTCTTTCAATTGTACAAGTCAAGTTTTTTGTCTTCTTTGAAAAGATGTTTACTCTTTATTTCATCAATTTAATGTTTTTTTCTTTAACTAATTTTCATTTCCAACGATCTTCTACTTTCAAGATTTACTTGCTACTATGCCTTAGCTGCTTAATGATACCAAAAATAAGATTCAAGTGAAACATCCACTATTCAGTTCCAAAACAATGCAAATGATGGTGTTCAGTATTTATAAAGTAGTTCAAATAATAAGTTTGTATATCCTGCCTGGGATTCGTGTGTATGAAGGCTTCACTTAATATTATGTAATTGATGCTTGAATCCCACCTTGCTTTGGTACAAAACTATAAAGAAACAATCAATTATATGACATCTGTAGAAGTCTAGCAGATGTAAAATAATAGGTTCCTAAATGGATGTCATATCTTCCTGCATTACAAACCAAGGATAGGAAAATGGTACAATTATAGAAACTACTAACGACTTTACAATGTTTTTAATATTTTTATTTTTCAAATACAGCAAGCAGGGAATTACCTTTCTGAGATTGGCCAATCACCACTGCCTTCAATGATCGAGGCATTGCAACCTTGTTTTAATGCAATTGTCAAACCAGAGCTTCTGAAACATCAAGATAGAGATGTCGAAGTTCTAGTAGCCACTTGTATTTGTGAAATAACTCGAATAACGGCACCAGAGGCTCCATACAGTGATGAAATATTAAGGGTACAGTAGATTATTTGTTATTGTCTGCACTCACTATTTTATTTTTCGATGTATGAATTTCTTCTACTGAGTAAATAGTAATAACATGGTATTTTTGCAGGAGATTTTTCATCTGTTTGTGGGAACATTCAGCGGATTGAATGATATAAGTAGCCCATCATTTGGGAGAAGAGTCATTATTTTGGAAACTCTTTCAAGATACAAGTCTTGTGTAATGATGCTAGATCTCGAATGTCTTGATCTCATAAACAAGATGTTTCAAACATTCTTTGCTGTTATTAGGTATATTATAATACTACGTTTTTTTGCATTAAAAAGTACAATTTTACCATGAATTCTTTCAAATATTTTTATTTACATTTTCATGTGTAGTGATGACCATCCAGAAAGTGTTCTTAAGTCAATGCAGTCAATTATGATCCTTGTTTTAGATGAAAGTGAAGATCTCCCTGAAAACCTACTATTCATCCTTTTATCTACTCTTGGAAGGAAAAGAAGTGTAAGTGCATTATTTGGGTGTAGCTTTTGGCATAACTATCTTTAAAATTCATAGTTCATTTATCTTTTAATTTGAAATTAACAGTACTTGATTATTTTCTGTTTTTTTCTTTTACACCAGGATGTTTCTACGGCTGCAAGGAGTCTTGCTATGAATGTTATAGAAAATTGTGCTGGAAAGCTCGAAACTTCTGTAAAACAGTTTTTGTCATCATCAATATCTGGTGATACAATTGCTTCAAGTAACCTCCTTGATTATCATGAAGTCATTTTTGATATATACCAATGTGCTCCACAGATTCTTTTTGGAGTCATTCCATATATCACAAGTGAATTATTGGTAATTATCTACCGAAAGCTATCACTCTTGTTTGCTCTATAAATTACCTAATTATTTTAAAAACATCGAATACATACTATCATTTTGTTCTGATTTATTAAGTTTTTTAAGATTTCCATGCTTGCAAATATTACTAACTGTACAAGCCACATATATAGAAGTTCAATACAATGACTTAACGACATGAATCTAATTATGGCAAAATTACCTATATCCTATCTAGGCCCGCCTATCACTGGAAAATGAAATCTTACAGTCAATGTTGGAAACTTATCCAATCCATCGAAAACATGCTCTCAAGACGGAGGACCAAGTTCCTCTCATATGGTGGAAGAATCCAGCTAGTTAATTCGATCGTCGTTGGGAAATATACTGATTGGTCACAGGAATATGTCTCTCTGCCCCAGTGCAAAAGAAGGTCAAAAAATTAGCATACCAATTCATTTGGAATGACAGAAAAGGAATACCATGGTAAAAAATAGTTATTATTTCCTAAAGAAGAAGTAGAGTTTGGATTTTGGATATGTGGGAGAAATCATCTATTCTTTCCAATTGGATGAAGAATATGTATATAAAGGACAGATCCCTACATAACATTCCGATAAGACAAAGTATCGATTCTATCCAATGGAAGGAAATAATGGCCTCATGAGGAAAAATTGATCGTTGCCTAGATTGCAGAGCATGGAATGCAATCACTTGGAAAACTGGGGGGAATAGAAACTTCGGTGGAATTATTGAGAGAGAACGTTGAAACAAAAAATTACAGGTACCCTCTGGCCATTGGGTTCCGGTCACATATGCCAACCAAATATTCCATTACCTTGTGGAGAATTAAAAATCAGAAATTAAAACTTTACTGATGCTGAAGGCATGGGGGTTCAAATTCAAATCACTTGCCTCTTTTTTAGAAATGGAGATGAATCCATTAGTCACCTTTTCTTCAACTGTGAATATTCTAGATTTCTCCTAATTAAGGTCTCTGATTTCCTAAACCAGGCTATCTGGAAAATCTTTAACCGAAGCTTGCTAGGAGTTTACTCACCATTCTCCTCAATGGAGTCTGCACTGGAAGCTTTAGGGGGACTGAGTTGGCACATCTTGTTCGAGAGGAACAAAAGGCCGAGACAACATATCTTAAGACTACCAAAAATTCTGCTCAAGGAATTAACCAATAACTCCAGCCTATCTTTTAGACCTAAAATTTATAAGAACCTTGGTTCACAATTGAAATAGACTACTAATACAGGTTTGGGAGACCAACCTCTTGAGGCAAAGCACTTAGTTACTAGACCATTTTGTGTAACTAGCTAACTGTTACATAGGAGCGAGTTGGTGGGCCTCAAGTCTCAACCCATCTTCCTTATTTATATTTTCTTTTTTCTCTTTCATATTGTAATTAGGAACACGACCCTTCCTATCTATTAATGAAAATGTTTACTTCTTACAATTTTTTTTTATGATATTTCCGGTTTCGGTGCTTTTGTATTTTTTTTGCTACTCTGATAAATTGTAAGATAAGCTATAAAAATGTACTAAAGAAACTAAACTAGGGATTATAACTTAAGTTGTATGATCCAATTATGATTAGCTAGTGTAGGTTCAGTTAATAGTTATCGGTTACTCATATTTTTCTTATCTTTGTAAGTAAAATATAAGGGGAAGTTAGTTTAGATTTTTTTTATTCTCTTCTAAATTCTAATGATTCTCAGCCCACAATATAAAAACTGCAGACTGATCAGTTAGGTGTTCGGTTAAAAGCAGTCAAGTTACTTGGGGACATGTTTGCGTTACCGGGGATCACCATTTCTAAATCATTTAAACCACTTTTCATTGAATTTTTGAAAAGAATGACAGACAGAATTGTTGAGGTGCGAATCTCAGCGATTGAGCATGTGAAGAGTTGTTTCCTGTCAAATCCCTCAAGATCTGAAGTTCCTGAGATAATGGGTAAGGAAGTTCTATAAACCTTTTTTTCTTTCTATAAACCCTTTGTTTCGTTGTATGTTACGTTATCATTTCCATTTCCATTTTCAAATTCAAATTGTTATCTTATATATTTTAATTTGTTTTATGCTTGATTAATATTTCTGCAGCTGCATTGAGAGACCGTTTGTTAGATTATGATGAAAATGTACGGAAAGAAGTTGTTGCAGCAATATTTACCATGGCTTATCATTCAGTATTATCCATACCTTGTGCAACTGTTCGACTTGTTGCAGAACGCCTTAGAGACAAATCTGTATTGCTACTTACTCTTTTGACCATTCTTTATTTCATCTGGAAGCTAGTTTATACTACATTAGTGCAATCTATAATTTCATCCAAAAATTTTTCAGGTCTCTGTTAAACGGTATACCATGGAAAGATTAGCTGAATTGTACAGGCTTTATTGTGAAAAGTGCTCTGATGAATCTATTAATGCTGATGACTTTGAGTGGATACCTGGAAAGATATTGAGATGCACATATGACAAAGATTTCAGGTTATATAATCAACTTTTTCATCTTTTTAGGTGAAAGTTGAGACTATTGATTTATTTCTTTACTATTTTACTGTTGTATATAGTTATTACAGTATACGTCTCATAAATTCTATTTTTTCGTTATAATTTATTATACTGAAAAATGGATGTGTAGATAATAGTCATATGATCAGATATTTTTGGTATATTTAGTCTTTTGAATTTTGATAGATATATGAGGTCACTTTAAGTAAATGCAATGCAAGACATTATTATAATTGGGTAATTCATGGCTATATAAAAAGCTAAAACATCTAGATGATATCATGATAAGAAATTACCACTTGCAGCTAAGACAGCCTGAAAGCTAATCTATTTGATGTATCATTGTTTCTTCAACTGGTCCTTTAATCCGAGTCTAGGACTTACAGATCTTAATTTACAGGAACTACAAATATTTCTAATTCAACACTTCAAGTATATTTTCCCTTCTAATACACCTTAACATTACCTTAGGCCTATTAAAATGAAAACATACTCAGTACTCACAGCTAGTTATTCAAAAGGAAACATTTGATGATACAATTATAGAAGAATATTCGTTTGGTCTTACTTTAATGCCAATTATATCTTTAAATTTATAGATCCATAACATGTGCCTTCTTGAAATCTTTTTAACCTTGATATACTAAAATATTTTGTACAGATCCGAGATGATTGAGGATACCTTCTGCCACTTTTTATTCCCATCTGAGTTCTCCATGAAAGATAAATTAGAGCATTGGACAGCAATCTTTTCACGCCTTGATAAAGTTGAGGTGAAGGCGTTGGAACAAATCCTTGCACAGAAGCAAAGGTCGACATAAATGTGATCCTTTGATTTTTTATCATATGTCGTCCTATTTATTTCCAAAATAACCTAGGTTTATTTTTGTCTTCGAGTGTAGATTGCAGCAAGAACTGCAGAAGTATCTATCTCTTAGACAGACATATCAGGTTTGGTAATATGTTTTTTTAGTCACCATATATAATTATTAATAGTAGCTTATATCATATTCATATATATATATAGATAGATATAGTTGAATTTTCATTAGAAATGAAGTTGGCCTTGGTGCCTTGCCCAGATTTACAATATACAGAATAGAATCTCCTTAACAAACAAGCATTGCACAGGGCAGAGTGTGCCTTCTAGGAGAGAGCAGCAAACAACATGCAATGCAAATAGAAAAAACAATCATCTCTATCCAATGCCTAATAGCATTTGCTTTAGCCAGGCCCAAGTCAGGGGCTTTGCTTATTAATATAATGGTGATTACTGATCAGATAGTAATTCATTATGTTTAACAGAATAGTTAATAGAGGATTATTATAAACATTTAAGCATATATAATAAGAAACATCTGCAGTATGTCCACACCAAGTCAATTAGTGATACTGACAACAAGTCATCAAATCAAAAAAGGATTGCAAACAGTATATACACTATTTTCTCCTCACAGTCCTTAATCTAAATCTGCAGTATGTGCACACCAAGATCAATGGGAGGGGTTTAACTAACGTTGGTGACTATTATTCACTCAATCCTCAGTGGGTTATTGTATTTAATTTTCTAGGTGAAAATACATATTCCTTATACTTAGATGAGTTAAAAACCATAATAAAATCATTCCAAGCCAGATTGAATAGTAAGTTGGCATCAAACGGAGGTCCTTGTGCGCATTTTTATCTCTCTCCCTCCATATAACTATAAGGAGACTTTCTGGGTCATTCAGTGTCTACTCCTCATATACAGTGTTTTGAATCAGTAGAATGTGAAATATCATGTTGTGTCAGTCATCATTGATCCAGTATTCCAGTTGGTGACCATTAATTGCCATATTTAATTGATACTATAATTTTATAACAATATCGTACTCTGTGAATTTGAAATGAGCCACTTATGATTTATTGTTTTAAAAATCATTGATTCAGGTGTATTTAATAATTTAATTGCAGGTTGGCGATAATCTCGAACTTCAGAAAAGAACCTTGGGCAGTTTGAAGATCATGTCTCGCTTGTTTAATGATCCCACAAAAACAGAGGAGAGTTTTCAAATTCTCAATCAATTAAAAGATGTTAAAATATGGAAGATCTTGACGAGCTTGCTTGATCCTTCCACTAGTTTCTCTCACGCTTCAACACACCGAGTAATTAAATATATTTTAAATATTACTGAATGTACTAAAATTAAATACAGTATATATAACATGACTATATTGGATGATCTTAATTTGCATTAATTTAAAAAATAAACAGATGCTTGAATATTTGGTATGTTTTTGCAGAATGAGTTGCTTAAGATTCTTGGCGACAAGCACCAGCTTTATGATTTTATGGGCACTCTCTCTATCAGATGCTCTTATCTTCTCTTCAATAAAGAACTTGTTGTTGAGATATTTTTGAAAGCAGCAGCACGTCATTCTGATGGAAATACACAGCTCGTGTCTTGCATGAATCTTCTTGCAGTAATATTTCTTTTTTATCCTTGAAGCCCTTTTAGATTTATTTATTTTTGTTAATCCATAAGAATAGTTAATTTGTTCCGAGCCAACAGGTTTCATGACTTCATCATTTCTTGAATTTGTGCATGAACTTGTTTTTGCTGTATCAAGATTCATAGTTCATATGGTATGATATTGTAATATATGAATAACATGGCTACCAATCCATATCTGATAATGTGACATGTAAATCAAATTCAATTTAAATTCTGTAAATCACTTTTAGAAATAGGATGTGATTGAAAGTTAGTAAATATTTTACTCAATGTAACAATTTTGCAGTAGATTATAAGGTTACTTGGCTAATTACCTTGTCTCCTGCATCAATCATTTAAAACTTAGAGGATTCATTTTTATAAAAATATAATGTCAGTTTTAGTTTTAACTTTTAATTAAATCATTTAAATATGATTTGAGTTTTATTCCTTCTGGTTTTCTATGCGACTATTGCTATGGCTAATTGGCTATGACCATGACCGTGACCACACAGAATAATATGTTATTACTAAATTTGTTATTGAATAAATATTTTATAATGAATATACTTCCCCTACATCAATCAAGTAGAAGAGAGCATGCTGTGAGGAGGGAAGAATATTGGAAGGTAAGAAATCGGAATGAAAAAAATAAAAATAAACCTTAGACAAACAAGAATAGATATCTTGTGACCCTGTCTGTAATTTTTTTTAATTTATTTCATCGAATTGATGGATAATCCGCTAATCATAGTAATGATTTTTAGTTTGCATATTATGATTCCATCAAATGGTTGCATATTGTCAGCAGAGAAATTCTGAGGGATGTGAGCACTGCATATGGTGCCACTTCCTATAAGAAAAGCAATCTGTCTCAGATTGAATTTCAAACTATATTCCTATGGGAGTCCAGCCTCTTGAGGCGTCATTCCACTAACTAATGCCAAAGTCAGCGATGAGAGTGACGATGCGTCTACATGTTTTATTTTGCATTTTGCTTTACTAGTATTTTCATTTCCCTACATTTGTACTCGGGCTATGCCTCCCTTTTTTACTTTTCAGCAATGAAATCTTTAATTCATCAAAAAAAAAATGGTTGCATATGCTATCATGTAGAAAAGTTGTAACCATATTAGGATTATATGCAGTTCATAACACATAGTGCAGATGTAGAATGCCTTGGGGACAAAGTTTTCTTAAGATAGATGTAAATATTTTTCTGCAAAGGATAAATATTGTAATTTTTAAGTTTTCATTAATGAAACCGTTAAAAAGTTAATAGAAAAATTATAACACAATACTATATAATTGCACAAAAAACTTTTAGTTGATATAAAATACACTAGAAAGATTGATATAAATCTTTTCCCCCATCTAACTAGTTAGTTTGCAATTTGGATTCCCAAGTTTCTAAATTTAATTACCGTTGCTATTTTTTATTGGTAGAAGTAAATTTTCTCATTAAAATAATAAAGAGCAATGCTTTGAATTACAATTGGAGATAATTAAAAATAATAGCTAGGAGATGATATAGATGTCATTGACACTTTCCTATCTAACTTGACGTGTTGCCTCAAGAGGATGGTCTCTCATACATGCATAGTAGTTATCTCCAACTGGGAGCAGAAGCCCACCCTAAAATCACCATTTCCAAAAACTACTGTTGCTATTTTTCTAGTTTTTTAATTTAATGAAAAATTATTTCCAAAAAATATATTTAAATCATAATGGCAGTTATTATCATTATTAAGTAATTTATTTTAACTCCAGGTTATTGCCTACTTTTCACCCACCCTTCTGTTTGGTTTTGAGGAAGATCTTGTTTGTCTTTTGAAAGAGGGCAATGAAGTAATTAAAGAAGGTATTGCACACGTTCTTGCAAAAGCTGGAGGAATCATTAGAGAGAAGTTGGCAATGACTTCAAGGTTTGATTGAATCATCAAAATTTAAATGATGAACTTATTTATTCTTTTTATGTTTAATATTCTTATAATTAATAACCATTTCAGTTCAGTAGACCTGTTATTGGAAAGATTATGTTTAGAGGGCAGCCGGAAGCAGGCAAAATACTCTGTCCAAGCCCTGGCATCAATCACCAAAGATGATGGTCTCAAAGCACTTTCTGTTCTATACAAGGTTACTTTCAATAATCAAATCTGCTTTTATGTTGCGATGATTTGTCATTTATGATACTTTATTACTACAGAGACTTGTGGACATGTTAGAGGAGAAAACTCATTTACCAGCTATATTGCAATCATTGGGATGTATTGCCCAAAATGCAATGCCAGTTTTTGAAACCAAGGAGGATGAAATTATTGATTTTATCCAGAAGAAAATATTTGAATGCAGTGATGTATGATTTTTTTGTGGTGTCATTTCTCAGTATTTAATTTTCCATTTCATATAAAGTCATTCTTTATAATGCATTTCCTTTTTGTTTTCTTAAGAAGGATCTCAATCAAAAGAAGACAAGTAACTGGGATGCTAGAAGTGAACTCTGTCTATTGAAGGTCAGCCATTACGAATTTAAGATTACACTGCTGTTTTATTTTTTCCATGAGATAATCAGTTCTATGCTTGTATTTTTTCTTGATGTTTAGTATTTTGGTTGTAGATATTTGGCATTAAAACTTTGGTAAATAGTTACATGCCTCTTAAAGATGCACATTTACGGCTGGGAATAGAAAAACTTTTGGAGATACTTAAGAACATACTTGAATTTGGTGAGATTTCTAAGAACATAGAATCAAGGTACCAAACACTGATCTTCTTCATTATTACAACAATACTGCTCATGGTTATTTTCAATGTTGCTTCGTATGGAAATTCATGTCAATGCTTTTAAAAAAAATCATGTTAATTTTAGGGAAACATTATTTTTCTGAGACGTTTTCTCTATTATGCAGTCCTGTGGACCGGGCTCATCTGAGACTTGCCGCAGCTAAAGCTATTCTGCGTTTATCTAAGCAGTGGGAGCATAAAATACCTCTTAATATTTTTTACCTAGCTTTAGGGTTAGGAACTACACAGGTTGGAATTCTTCATTCAAATACAAATAGAATGTAGTTTCTGTTCACTTTTAAAACTGATTTGCGTCTTATATGTTTTTTTTTCCTTCTGATTTGGATACAATATCCCATAAACATATAATATATATTTTATAAGTATTATTGATCTTATTTTTATGCAGAATGAGTATCATGAGGCTAGGAAATTATTCAATGGCAAAGTACATCAGTACATCAAGGAACGGTTTCTTGATGCTAAATATGCTTGTGCCTTTCTGTATGACATTACAGGCACATATCCTCTTTCAAATACAGAGGTCAGCTAAATATATGATTAATTGATATTTTTTGTCCATTCTTTATTCTTATGCATTATTTTATTTTGATTTTTACTTTTTTACATGTGCTAATTGTATTTTACTATTTCCCTTTCAGGATACACAATATTTGACCGAGATTCTTCAAATGCATCATCAGTTAAAAGCTCGTCAGCTTTCTATTCAGTGTGATATGAACCCTCATATAGCTTATCCAGAATATATTTTGACCCACTTGCTCCATGCTCTTGCACATCATCCTTCTTTTCCTGAAATTGAAGATGGGGAAAGATTTCAAGTTTTTGAACCCATCTATTGGTATATTTTCTGGATTGCTGTTTTCTATAAAAATATCGTTGTTCCTGATGATGCCATTCTCTTGTATTCATTATACTTGAGCTTGTTAAGTGTTACAATTACAAAGAAGAATTTTTTGAAATCATTTAAATAGTGATCATTCTTTATTAATGTCGTTAAATTCTACTATTTGCATCTTTTTTTTGTTAAAATTTGTTGTGTGGTTTCATTTCAAAATAAAGTCAACCAAAAACATAGTTTTTAATCTATTTATTGAAGTTTGTAGGTCTTGATTTTCCATATGAGAGTTTTAGTATCCATTCAATTGATTATATTTCAAATGATGGGTTATTTATTTTATTACTGTTATAATTTCGTGGTTCATTTGAACTATTCTGACACAAGTTGTTTCATTTTATTATTAAATTATGTACAATATTATAAAGTAACGTGAGTGAATCGGTAATACTTAAAAAAGTTCAAATGTTCAGATATGAGTGAATCGTTAATCGTATAAATATTTCTATGGGTTTATAATTTTCAGGCGGTTACACTTATTTCTGTCTACAATGTTGTATGGGAGTGAAAGATGTCATCAAGCAAATGCTAGAACGAAAGACAGTATTTCTATATCAATTTCTATTTTTCACAGTATAAAATGCTCAGAAGATATTGTTGACAAAAGAAAGACAAAGGCATGCTTGTTTTTTCTTCTTCTATAAGTTATATATTTTTATCGGTATATTCATGTACAGTGTCATATTTTTCTTGAATTCCACTGAATCCTTATATTTATCATTATCCAGAATTCACAGGTATTGTGCGAGCTTGGAATATTGATTATCAAACATCTTGTTAAGGAGGAATATGGAGACCTGAAAGAGTTAATAATATCAGTTCCATTGCCACCGTCACTTTACAAATCTCTAGATAAAAATGTTAATGGTGATTCATTGGTAAGTATATTTTTCAATTAGGTTCATTTGGTTCAATTTTTTATTGATAAATTTGGATTGCATTCATTTAGATTATTCATGACGAAAAATCTTGGTTTCCTCCCAAGGCATTGACATTTTTTGAATCGCTTACTCTTGAAAAGAAGGTACACTTCCCTTTCTTGTTAATATTTATTATAACATTATTTCATCACTCATTTTTGTTTTGTTTTAGGTTGATGATAGTGATACAGATGTGAATGAGTTAACATTGGATGCAATTATGAAAAATATCAAATTACAAAGAGCCAGGAAAAGTAAAACGTTGAAAAAAAAAGCTAAACGTGCAAAGGTGAAAAAAATAGATTCTGAAGTAGATGTCTTGGGAATGGTTAGGGAAATCAATTTACGCAGTGAAGAGAGTGAGCAAGATAAAAAACTTCACAGAATGGTTACGGAAAGCAATGACACAAAAAGTGCTGCACCTCTTAAGAAAAATATACACTTGAAACAAAGCCCACCACCGATAACCATTCTAAAACGCAAAAGAACGCCTTATATCGCCAAATCAAACAAAAAAGAACGTCAAAAAGCTGGTGAAAGTCTTTCTTCGCAATCTTTTGAAGCAGATGAAGAGTTAGCAAATATTAAACATGACCACTCCTCAGATCCATTAACTTCATGTCTACCAGATAATATCACCTTTTCATCTGGGAGTATGAAAAAATGCAAATACAAAATGCCGAATGGTAGATCACATGATGGGAGAGCCAGCATTGATCCAAAGGTGTCCATTCTGTTCTATTTACTCTTTCTTGCTATTTCTGTTTTTAGATCATTTCTCATTAATAGTATTTGTTCTCTTTTAAAGAATGAAATCAAAAAGGAAAATGGCAATTCAGGACAAGTTAGAAAGCGCAAACTAAAGAACATTGTTGGAATGGCAAAGGTGATTTCTCTATTTCTTGCATATGCATATACTAATATAGTTGAATTCGGATTGTACTTTAATTCATTATTTTGAGATTAATCTTTTTTTGGTCAAGGTACTTTTGGATAGATAAATAAAATTATAGGTCAGCAATTTAATCTAAAGAACTGAAAATTAGACTACTGCTAAAAACAAACGCTTGCACCTCACAATGACGGTGGTGTGACTTACCGAACTTCTCTTCTCTGAATGAAACCTATCTCCGTTGTGAATAGATGCTATACTTTAATAGTCCCTCCTTTGTACGGAATAGTCCTTTCTTGTGCCTTTTGGTTTTTCTCCTTCCATATGCGCCATGCAATGACATTCATTAGTGTCCAATGAAGACCCCAGCATTTTGATCCTTCTGTTGTGCTGCTATTTATCCTTGTTGCGAGGTCTCTGAAATTTTCTCCCGGGCTGTATCTGAAGAATTCCTCCAGCGATGTCTAGATCCTGTTGGATTATCCATCTTGCATACTCACAACTGAAGAATATACGAGATTAATCGTTCTCTGAAATTTTTTCCTGGGCTGTATCTGAAGAATTCCTCCTGCGATGTTTAGACCCTGTTGGATTATCCATCTTGCATACTCACAACTGATGAATATACGAGATTAATCATTTAATTTTGCACTTTTGGCTCTTTGAAATTTGATAATTTTCTATTTACACGTGTCAACATCCTCTATTCCAGTGGGTATAAAAAAGAAACTTCTGAAGTTGTTGGGATGTTTAGGGTTTGTTTTTTCTTATTTCATGCTTTTAGTTTGCGGTGAGTTAATTTTCTTAGCATCCACAGAAAACACTTTTGGATGGACCTGGATTGGTGGGATGCTTGATAAAAGTTTGGTGGCCAATGGATAAACAGTAAGATTTGTTGCAAATTTACATTTGATTTTTCATTTTTCTGGATTTGCAACTTTTTGAATTGTATAATTATTTTCATTGTTCAGCAATATAATATCAAATAAATAAATTTTTTTATACCAAAGATTTTTTTTATGAATCTACCTTTAATCAGAAATTAGCATCTTGTATTTTTGAGTATTTAAAATTTATGGAATCACCGAAAAATATTTGGCATGACTCTATGTTTGTGTTATTTTTTTAAAATCTTGCTATATTTCAATAGATTCTATGAAGGCAGAGTACAATCGTATGATGTTAAAAAGAATAAACACAAGGTATTACATCCATTCTAGCAAGCACCACTCTATATTTTATTCTTCTGTTTTATAATTATTGTCTTGTTGAACTCTACTTTTGTGAAGATTTTGTATGATGATGGAGATGTTGAGGTCCTTCGTTTAGATAAACAGAAGTGGGAGAAAATTAGCAATGTCAATACACCTTCAAAGGTTTTATTCCATCCTCTTTAGAATTACTACATTGAAAGTATACGTCCTTGGGTGTTTTCAAAACTTGACGAGCTATTGTTTACCTTCTCACAGAGACAAAAAATTCAAAATTATTCATCCGAGGAACTGTAAGTATTTTTATCAGGTTTATTCATAATTTTCAGTATCTTTCAAATGTTCTCTTGAAATGGATGTTTGTCTAAAATGTCAAAAGTTGTCATCCAAAGTCCAAACTATTTCAGATGTAATATAAAATATAAATAAATTTCTATGCTGATTTTTTATTTTTTTCTAGATCACCAGAGAGGTCGCATAACGTATTAAATCTAAATGATGCTGGAAAAATGAAGAGAGACAACATGTATTCAATTTGTGTATTGATTTTTTTTGAAAGAAATGATTTTTTTTCATTCTTAAGTTTATGCACTGCTTTTTCCACCAGAGGGAGGAGTAAAAGAACTGCAAAAAAAAATGCTATTAGGAGAATAAGGGATGCAGTTTCAAGTGACACCACAGGTGGGGATAATTCCAATGCATTAGACAGTGAGATCCATGCTACTTCTGAAATAGATGATGCCCAATCTGGTATGCACCTGTTTTCTGATTTTCTGCAATGTTAATATATCCACATCATTCTATGAAGCTCTTGTACTGTGAATATTACTACTTGCTAGATTTTACACGAGACTAGCAAGTTATAACTGACTTATGTACCATCATAGATTTTTAAATATTTTGTTTAACTGCAAATACTAATATTTGACAATTTCTAGTTATTTTCTTTTTTCAGCGATCAGAATAGAATAACCAGATAGTATTCTCTTCTTAAAAAAATCAAATAAGGGAACATGATAATAAAAATGGTATTTTTACCACATAATGAAAACTATTTAAATGCTGTTTTTTGAAAGATGAAATGTGGTGGAAAATTCTTTTTTTATTACCTTTTATAATTTGTTCAAATTAGTTTCAAGGCTGTCTTTCATTGTATTGTATATTACTGAAAATGAATGCTTATCTACAGCTTTTCTGTTTAAGGTTGTATAATTGTGATTTACATATGATTTACTAAAACAATGATAATTTACGAGGTATCTTTATATAATTAAAGAACTAAAAGTAGTAAAGAAAATATTGTACATGTGCATATTTGTTATTTAAAAAGGAGTAAAAAACTGAAGATGAACTACTTTTGTATCGGTATAATTTTAAATATGGCTAAATATGTGATAGTAGCTGTATTATTTTGGATCTTTAACGTGGTGCCATTTCTAATTCATAATTTTATATCATTATCCCTATTAGATGATTCAAGAGGAAATAGATCATGCTTTGAAGGTGGAGAAAAGAGCAAGAGTTTCTTGGAGATAGTAGATGCAGCTAATGAAGAAACCCCCAATTCTTCTTCCAGTTCAAAAGGGTCAAAAGGGGATAAGAGATCCAAACATCTCACCATGGACACGAAACACAATTCGTATGGCTCAAGCAGTGAACCTGAAAATTCAGATGATGTACCTCTTGTAAGTTGTCTAGATATTCAATTCTCACACTACAATATATATATATATATGGCGCGATTTTGGGACGGATCCGGAGTGTATATATATATATTACAATTTTCTAAAATGCCATTTTCACTCACTGGTAATTACATTGAATGGATAATTCAGAATGCTTGGAGACAGCGTGCTGGAAAATAATTCAGAAGACATGTTCGTCTGAAGCAGTCTGTTAGATACGAAGACATCCTGATGCTTCTTAAACTAACCATCACCTTATAAGTTATTAATACTTGAGTAGGAATGTTTTTGTTTTGTAATTCTCATTTATCCATCCACCTGCGATACCATAGATATACTGGACATTCTAAAGTCCTGTAAGTTGTAATGTTTATCATTGTACCTACCTATTTAGTATTTATACTTACCTGTGAATTGTGAATTTGTGATGCTCACTTTTTGGAAATTTGACTTTACAGTGAAGTAGTGAATTGTAATTATTTCTCATACTTTTGGATTGAAAAAATTAAGTTTTATTCTGTCATTATTTATTTGTGAAGGTGAATCGATCAATGGTCACTGCTGAATTCAATTAAACAGGAGATTTAGATAATTATAAATTGATAATGTTATATAGACATAAAATGATTTTGGATTCCAAGATATTTCTGGTTTCCTTTTTATTTTATTTATTTATTTATTACTTGCTTGATTATTGGTTAATGTTTAATTGCTTAATAGTTTGGACTTGGCAGCAGGCTGGAATAAAGAAAGACAGAAAAACAGCGAAGAGCAGTAATAAAGCGTTACACATGGCGAAAATTTGAACTATGCTCTATCTGAGCTGTAATCAACAAATTTGGAAGTGATGACAGCTGTATGCATTGGCATTTGACAGGCAGAAGGATTGCAGAAACCGAGGACCAAAAATTAAATATAGAATCGATTGAAATATTGAATAAATGATTTTGTTTGAATTCTGATATATTTTAGGATCAATTTCAGGTGTTATAATGATTTATTTTTAATCTCGAAATTGAAAATGACTAAGAATTACTATAAAAAAAAAAAAATTGAAATATAACTAATAACATACGTGTGATGATGACTACATATTTTCAAATTGAGCAAGTCAAAGTGGTCACGTAAAGCCTTGAGTCAATATTAGACTGCGACATCCAATTCTGATCCGACGGTGGAAGGAAGAACACGTGTCGAATCCTTGATGATCCACGGAATTCTCTTTAAAATCTGTTAACTCTGTCTGTCTACGCACAGTCTTACACCTGTATTCCGTAAATGAAGAACGATCTATCCAAATTCCATCCCTGTTTTTGCTTCTTTTCGATAACAAAGTTGTAATCCAGAATATATTTTTTTTAACCTCCGTCCGTTGATTCGTTCCTTCACTTATTCTCCACTTTCTCTGCAATCTCGGACCAATTCATGCCGGTACATCTCCAATATATTCTTTTCTTTTTTCATCCCTTTTATTGTGATGTATGTGCCAGATGCTTTGATCTCTAGTTATGAATATGATTTCATCCAATTGTTCTGCTTCAACCAAAAACCAACCAACCATATATATATTAATCGAGAAGGGTAAAACCCCCAAAATGCAGGCAGGCGTTTTCTATTTTCTATCTCTTTGCATTTGCAGGGAAAAGTTCTTGTAGATTGATTCTTAAAATGGCTTCAATTTAGAAATTGGAATATTTTGTTCTTCAGTTCTGGTTTTTGTACTCATAAGCTAATGAATTGCATGCAGGTAGACCAAGGCCGCCCGCTACCAAAGTTTGGGGAGTGGGATATGAATGATCCTGCATCTGCGGAGGGATTCACTGTGATCTTTAACAAAGCTAGAGATGAGAGGAAAGGTGGAAATACCCCAGGCCCTGAATTATTTGGGAGGGAAGAACCCTCTTACAATAAAGATGCTTATGTCACCAACAAGCCTAGCTCCTCCACTGTTAGTATTTCTTGATTAATTTCATCATTCTAAACATCAATCACTTAAACCATGACTTTTTTCTGCAGAAAAAATGGTTCTGTTGCATTAAAGCCAGCCCAGTACAATCTTGAATTTTTCAAGGTTACTGATTAATTGTCACACTTTCTTTTCTTTTATGCTTCAGTTTAATTATAAATCATGAATTCTTAATTTTCTGCTTCTTTTTGCGGTACTGTTATCATTCTGTAGAGTTAATGACAGATGTAATTAATGGAAGACGGCAAATTATTGTTCTTAATTGTATAATAGTATAGTATAGGTGCTTGTTTGGGATTTTAAGAGAGCTTTAAACCCTACAAGTTGAGAGCTTTCCATCAAATAGCCGGCGAAGCAGATAGACTTGAAGCACACTTGCGGCAACCAGTGCAAATGATTCGATCATGGCCTTATGAATCACCCTCTTAGTCATATGCTCATTCACTGCACAAACCATAAACACCCGCCAATTTAATTGAAATCATTTGATTTATCCATAATGCATCTTTTTTTTTTTGAATCATACCCAAAGCTTGGCGATCAGTGTTTGCTTGAAGCCAATGCTGCTCAAATATTATTTTGTAAAGATCTTCTTCCAAGATGGAGATTTGTTCCAACAGTGGTGAGAAATGTTCTGTATTGAAAAAAAAAATTCTTCTTTGATTATGAATCAAATTTAAACAGGGTCAAAAAGATCAAGTGTAAGTGTAACCAACCATCTTGATCGTATATTTTATCTTAGGATAGATAGATTGATAGATGAAGATGGTTGGTTACACGGAGTTCCAAATACCTCCGTTAAACCTGATGATTCCGTTCACTATCTATCTAATCCATATATGAAATTCTCACCATCTTTTGCATGTTCGTTAATATAGGCAACATGAGAGACGTGCAAATCAAAATCTACAAGTTCATGGTACGGGGATTTATTGTAGAAGCAGAAACTGTAGATTCCTGGTTTATGAACGGTGAAATCAAACTTTTGGGTTATCTGATCATAGGAGTTATGAATCTGTTCCTCAGACGGACCTTTCACCTGTGAATTGTGAAACACTATTCAAACCAACTGTAAAATTATATGTCAATCATCATTCATTCATTCATTACCACGAGGTCCACACCGTCGTCACTGTGACGCCAGGCATCGTCGCCTTTCATCACAACAAAAGAAACATCTACCGAGTTTCCTACGTGAGGTACAGAATGAGAGAAGCATTCTTTTCTATCGATAACGAATCTGGTTCCGCTCACGTCTTTCAAAAAGATAGCGAAGGAAATACCTACAAATAAAATTTGAACACATCTTCTCCCATCCATCTTCAGTTCTTCTCCGTCGCCCGATGGCCGGAAAAGACGAAAATTTCTGGGTTTTTTTTACGGACAAAAATTTTACACGGCAGTAACTCTCAAGTTGTTAAAAAACACCATTACGGAATTAATCCGACAAAAATTCCATGTGGATTGGATTTGGTCTTATTGGGCGGACCCAAATCGAACAAATTCCAATCTGGGTATACTTATAGAGTTTCTGTGGACCTATGTACTGGACGGGTCTCCGAGCTTATGGGTCTGATCGGTTCCCAGTCCAATTTGTCTGGGCCTGAATACCATCAAAATTCAGTATACATTTCTTTAAATTTGACGGGGGGAAAAAACAATATACATTTCATAATTGAAAAAGGGTTGGTTTATGGCTTACATTATGGTTTACAAGAAAGCTAATCAATCCCTATCTCTTAATAAATTGCCAGACATATTTATCAAAGGCAGTGTTCCTTTGGCCATGATTTCCAACTTAGAAGTGTTGGATGCATGTGCGAACAGAGAAAGACCAAAAGAGAATAGTTCTGGAAGAAACAATCTAGAAGACAAAAAACCATGCCAGTAATGAGGCTCCAACTCAAAAAAAGCATCAAAGAACCTCCTCGTACCTTCCAAATCAAGTTTCAGAAGAACATCCATACCAAAGCAGAAGAATTCTCTCTGCCTTCTCCTCTCTACGGGCCACAGATCTCTCCAAACCTTGGCCGAAAGCGAATCACCTCCTCCTCCCCCTCTTCCTTGTTCCCAACAATTGAGGTAATTAACTATGGACTGCGCTATAAGTGGCGCTGTTGCCAGAGTTCTGGCCACCATGTAACCAGTAGAAGGATGAACCATCCCTGCAGTCCCACCTATACCAAGAGTTCTCTGAGGTAGCACTGGAAGAACACCTCCCATAGGTATAACACACACTTCATCTTCTTCGATATATTTTACGTTTATACCAAGATGCTTCAGTCTAGCTTCCATTCTCTGCTGTATATCTTCGATGCCCAGGCCAGGTCTGGCCACTAGCGACGTCTCTTCTAGAAATATTCGATTGGAAGAAAATGGCATGGCATACAGAAAAGTTGGAATTCGACTGTTTCGTTGGTTAAGCTGTTTATTGTGTTTGAGGTGTGAATCCCTCCAATCCATGAATAGCATCTTATCTACTTCGAAAGGATGTTCTTCCACCTCTGCTAAAATCCCATAGGCTACCTGGTATCCGGGGTTGTATGGCTTGTCATACTCAACCAAACGCTTTGAAAATCCAGTGGCATCGAGGACTACTCTGGCCTCCACGGTTACACCATCGTTGCATTTAACAAAGGATTTAGATTCCTCGTGGACAACATTGAGAACCTTTGCTTCGTGGAATGTGACTTCGTTGCTTATACATTTCTTCATCACCTTGGATTTCAGATGCTTCCGATTCACTCTACCGTATGGTCTGTCAAGATTCTTCTGGGTGTCATCGTCGATGTGGACTACAGCTCCAGACCATGTTGTATCCAAACAGTCTAGTAAATCCAGAGCCTTGAACTCATCAATCCAAACACCGTAATTGTTAGGCCAGATGAGTTTGGGCGCGGGATCAATGCAGCAAACAGACAGTCCGGCCTCGGAAACATTCTGGGCAACTGTGAGTCCAGCCGGTCCGCAACCAACAATCACAAGATCGAAAGTGACAGACTGAGATGGATCGTACAATGGAATATCGACATAAAGGTTCTCCTTCTTAGTTTCAGGTACTAGATCGAAAAGACCACTGGTTGTTGTACACTTGGTCTTGGTAGGATTAACGGAAATCTTGGTTTCATGAAATCTCGAATCAACGGAAGGAAAAACTAACGGTAAAAGTGAAGAAACCTGGTTTTTTTTGCCCGATCCGTGAAACTGCAGTGGATGTGGCAATCCAAACCCGTTGTGGCTTCTGAGTAGGGTGTCCATAGCGATTATATCACAGTTCGATTCCCTAATTAATTCCAGTCACGGAATTTTTCCAAAACACAAGACAAACAAAGGGATTCAAAATCGCCCTAGTATCTTGACGCAAAACCCCAAACAGTTGGGAGAACTCACGAGAAACTCAAGAAGGATTGCGAAATCTTACCGGTCAGGTACTCCGGCAGGAAGGAAGGTGAATTGAAGCAGCGAAAACTAGAAATCACTCCGGAACCCTAATTTGGTTAGGGCGATAGCTCCTCTATCCATCTAGCATGCACTGAGTGAAAATGCGAATGCGTGGAGAGGAAATGGATAACAAATTAATATATTCACAAACAGTTTTTATATTTAAACAAGAAATTCATAGGATCCAGCACCACTTTTCGTGCCAGAACAGTGCTCGACACGAAAAATTATCATGGGCCCATAGCAGGGCCCACAGAAGCGGCCCACTATGAAGTAATATCATATTTAAATGAATATTTCTAAAAAGAGAAATTTGAAGATAAAAAAATTAATCAAGCAGTTATCAGTTATCACTAAGAGTCTAAACGACCTTGGCCCACGGGTCATGGATATTATATATATCGACCCGACCCTGGTTAGGGTCCGGTTTACCTAATCGGAGAAATGGAGAATCTTTATATTTTCAAATTAAATTTCTGCTTTAAAATATTAATTTTTTTTAATTGATGAATTAATTATAATTTTTCCCTCAAATAATTTTAATACACCAACGTCTTGGGCTCTTGCCTCTTGGCCCTTCGGTCACTCCACGGCCGACACACCTGCACCTATCGCTTGCGCATGCGAGATCGATCGATCGAATAAGGATCCAGGGAACGCCGATCGCTACACTCCGGTATCCTTTACTTCTTTTACAGAATTAGAGTAAATTCGTATGTTTGAATCAGAGGATTCATCGATCTATGTTTTTCTCCCTTTTTCTCGTTCGCATTCCCTTGACAAGCGGTGGGAGGTTGGGATGCTCTAGTCAATCTAGTTGAATGATTATTTTATACATTGATTGTATTAAGCAGGCATTTTGAATAATTATTTTTGTAAAGATTTTGCAATGTACGTGTTTCCCTTTTGAAATTCGAACCTAGTTTGGAATAATTCAGTTCGTATTTATGTTTTCTTCTTCTTCTTCTTCTTCCATGTTTGGTATTGCACGGTTAAATAATAAGGCATTATGGACATCAAGGATCGTCAAAATGTTGCTGCTTTATCTAGGGCAGATACCGGTGAAATAGACACCAGTGCACCTTTTGAATCTGTCAAGGAAGCTCTCAGCTTATTTGGAGAGAGCGCCTTCTCACACTACAAAGCTGTAGCAAAAGACCCACCATCTTCAGAGGTTAGGTTTTGACCAAATTCTATACGAAATGCATTCTTATTTTATTAGGACCATAATTTACCTTTACAAATCCTTTAAATATCTCTCATACAAATCATTCAAATGCACTGCATTTTTGGCCTTTGGCCAATGACACAAACCAAGTAGAATTTTATTTTATTTTTTTAACTCAAGCAATGCATGTTTTTATTCTATATTCACCTAATTCAAATATGGTTCTTTCTGAGAGTTGTCTTTCAAATAATCAAACAGCTGTAAAATTCAATATTGTTGTCAATTTAATATCAAATGCTTAAAATTCAATATTGCTTATCAAGTGCAAGAAAAAACAAACATGGGATGTGCATTTATTATTTCTATACATATTACAGAACTTTGCATAAAACATGCAGTCTATTGATTGAAAACGTTTCTTCCTTAATTCTTCAATCTGATTATCCGATGGACTTATTCTGTCTGTTGTTTTAGAAAAAGACTGTAAATAGCACAGAACTGCATTTGGCCCGGAAGAAGCTAAAGAAACACAAGGAACAACTAAAACAATGTGAAGCGATACGGACTCATGCAGTTGAAGAGTTAAAGAAGGCAAAGAGAACAGTTGCAGAGATGAAAGAGAAACTTGCGACCATTGACAAATCTAGAGAAATAGCAACAGAAGAAGCAAGAAATATAAGTATGGAACTTGAAGGTAACTCTGTTGGTCAAGATACATATGGTGATGATACCTGTAAACCAGAATTGGACAATGCAAGAAAACAGTACGAAGTTGTTATTGCAAAGCTTTATAATGCGAAACAGGACCTTAGAAAAATGAAGAATGAATTTGAGGCATCCTCAATTCTGAAAGTTTCTTCAATCCAAAAGGAAAAAGATGCAAAGAAGTGTGCGCATAGTAGCGCCGAACAGCAAAGTCAGCTCTCAGAGGAGATTACATTTGTGGAAGAATCACTAATGCAAATAAATCTTGCTTCTAAACATGCCAAGAAAGAGGAGTTGAAGATACTTGCCGAGAAGGACAGTCTTTGTCAGTCTTACAAAGTTGCTTTGGAAGAAACAGAAAGGAAGTTAGCTTCTTTAAAAAAAGTTCATCATGTTGAACTTGTTGCTAATCTTGAGATAAAGCTTGCCGAAACATCCAAAGAGATCGAGCTTGTTCAAAAGAAGATACAAAATTCTAAAATTTCTAAATTAAATTTTGCAAAAACTTTGAAAATGGAATTACATGATTCTAAAGAAATTTTACAGAAAGTGGCAGAGGAAGGGATTTTTCTCCACAATTTACTGGAATCACTTAAATCCGAACATGAAAATGTGATGAAAGAACATGTAAAACTCGAAGAAAAGGAGACAGAGAGTGATTGCCTTGTTAATAACCTCCATGTACAGATTCAAAGAAGCAAAGTTGAACTTGAGAGGGCTATTTTAGAAGAATCAAAGGCAAGAGCAGAATTTCGTGATCTTATGTCATCGCTTGAAAAGCTAAGTTCGGAATCAGAGAATGTCATAAAGAATTCTAGCATAATGAAAAAGAATATTCAAGAACTGATGGGAGAAACTAAAGAAGCTAGGTTTGCACTAATTGAAGCAGAGAAGAAACATCAAACAGCTCTGATTGATGCAGAAAAGACAAAAAATGCAAAAGAAATAACTCTTAATCAGATCAAACTTATATCTGAAAACTCAAATCAACCTAAAACATCAACAACTTCAGGATCAGGGACCAACATTGTTGTCACGGCTGAGAAATTTAAATCATTTAGTCAAAGGGCCAAGGATTCAGAGAGATTAGCTGAAATTAAAATGGCCCCTTCAATGGCTCAATTAGAAGTGGTGATAGCTAGTGAAAAGGAGCTAAATAAAAAAATCAATGCTATTCATGAAGAGGGAAAGGAAATAGAGTTAGCTACACAAGATGCCTTAAAGAAAGCAGAATTACATGATGCCGCTAGGATTGCATTGGAACAAGATTTAAAGGGATGGCGTGAAAGAGATCTTGTGGTGACAGAGCTAGAAACCTTAGACAAAGAGCCATCAGCACCAACAAAGGTTGTAGTGGTAAAACCAAAGATAATGTCAATAGAGAGTATGATGAAAAGAACCATTGTCGTAAACCGATGCGGCATATTTCATTGTAATATCAAGCATGCTCAAGGTGCATCATCCTATCGCATCCCTGGCAGAAAATCAGTATGCTTGCTCTCTCAACATTTTTATGGCTTTCTGATTGCTGTGTAAATTATTTTGTTTTTTTAATCGGTTTTATCTTTTTTACTCTCAGGGGTTGCTAGCTTTGCTTGATTAGCCTTATTACTCGAAGATTTAAGATGTAGTAATACAATGTTACCAAAATCCTGATGTGATAAGATAAGTTACCTATTTGCATAGTTACTTTCTCCATTGTTGAAAATTTTGATAACTAAATTTCACTATTTAGAAGCACTTACTGACATATTGTTAAAAAAATAAGATTGGTTGCCTAATTGTCTATGGTTTCTTGTTTTATTTTTATAACTTTTTAAGGGTAATTGTCTCATTCTCTGGAATCGGTATTCATAATTCCTTTTGTTGGAATTGGTACCTAGTTAAGATTAACAGTTTCTCACTTTCAAATAGTTTTGTCCAACATATAAAAGAATAGAAGATAAACAAACCTCCTAGAAGTTTACACAGGTACAGTTTTCTTAGAAAATACATTGTTTAATAATTACATGCAGTGAAGATTAGTTCTAATGTAGAAAACTACAGACAAATTGGTCCACTAACTAAAAACGGTCGTATAACACCACAAATAGAATCAAGAAAGAACTTTTAATCTGTCAATCCTTACTATGTCTGGATCTAGTAAGTTTTCCCGTGTTGAGTCAAATTAAACCACAGGCTCCACTCTAGGTGATGCATTTTCGTCAATTCTTTTAAATTTCAACCTTACAACCATACTCCCTCTCAGAATCTAAAAACTTTGATTTCTCATAAAATGCTGACAAAGTCTTAAAAGCAACATCCGTCAATCCCTAGTCGACATCGTCTACCTAGTCATTGAAAACTTCCTAGAAAATTTGAAAATGCTTTGTTTAAATTTCCAATATGGATGTATTGAGATTTGAGAACTATCTTTTTTTATCATCCAATCATCGAATCAATATTGAGATTTGAAAATGCTTTGTTTTACATTTTACATTTTCAATTGATATATTAATTGTTTTGTTGAAAACTAAACATAAATCATACATCATAAAAATTAAAAAATAAACATGGCTTATAATTACCTAATCTTATTTTTTAAAACTGTCAAATTTTTAATTACCTAATCTTAGTCAAAGTTCAAAAAATAAATTTTTATAATCTTAGGTGCAAATTTTATATAATCATATATAGTATTTTAAAAAACCTATTTCATTGGAGACCAGAACAGTAGAACCTATGCTTTGAGGAAAAATTATCAAAAGCATTATTTCATGATATTATACTTTTTTTTACAATGATTATTTATAAAAATACTTATTCCATATAAAATTTTAAACTAATAATCTTTAACTTTGTATATAAAAAACAAAAGGATTAAAAACTGAATCTCTAAGATCAATTAGACTACAACGATATTTAAAGAATAAGAAAATGCTCAGAAATGAATTGTGAATGGAATTCTAAATGTCTTCACAAAAGGCATCAGCTTAACGAGATGTTTTTTCATCGTCACTGCATTTTCTAATCAACAATAACAAAAATATTTTTGGGAGAACGGTGCTCAGAAATTTTATAATGGATTTCTGATGTTCAGCATGATAATAAATATTCAGATTAACGAGATATAAAGATCATCACCGGACCATTCCTCCTATTATCAGCATAAATTTCCAATGGAAAAACAAAACAAAATACAATAATATTAAAAACGGAAACCGATCGAGAGAAAATAACCGAGAATGAAAATCATCGAGAATTTCAAGAACTAAAGATATCGAAAAAAACAAGAAAATCGCTGTTAAATGAAGAAGAGGAAAGACGGACGCCGCTCAGAAAGTCACCATTAGTCCAAGACAGACCAAAGTAAAAAATCCTAGGGTTTTATTTTTGTGCTTATCTGAAAGAACGTTTCAATTTATAGATATACACTTTTTAATCGAACGGATATGGTTATTCTATGATGCCTCTGTCCTACTACCCGATTAGCCCGGATAAGGTAGTATTAATGTCCCCGTGCAAATTATTGAAGAGTTTTGTTTGACTTCAGTCATGGCGGAAGTGACCAATGTGATCGAAACGACGACGAATCTGAATGTCAAGTTGTGCTCGATCTACTCGCGTCTTAAGTCCGAGATTCTCCAGGATTCTGTTTTCAACTTCGTGGATAACGATCATCAATGGATCAACCGGGTGAGAGATGAATACTCCGTCCCTTGTTGATTTCCATGATCTATTACTTCGCCGTCTACATGTTTTTCTGCGTGGTTCTAAAATTATTAATTGAAATCTCTTCGTTTGGTTTACGCCCTTGAATTTAGATCGGATCGATTTTATGGCATACACAGTTGATTCAGTTAATCAGCTTAGATCAGATATTAGTTTGATTTCATCAATTTTATATATAGCATGTAATTAATTAAATTAATCAATGAGAATTTGGGATCGGAAAATGCTGTACGTAGAAATTATTATATTTGCTATTTTCATTTAATTAAATTGAATTTAGGGTTTAAGTTTTTCGTCCTTTTGTTAGATTATTCTGCTCAACGATTTTCATTTCTTGTGATTTATTAGGTTTCCTCACATTCCTGTGATATTGATTTGAAATGAATTTGATTTAATGAAAACAGATGCTGGACTGCAATATTCCTGGAGGTGTAGATTTCTTTAGATGTAAAGTTTTTTCATTTCCAGAGCAGGGGTTTCCAGCCTAAAAATCTGTCCTTTGGTAGGAAAGTTGAACCGTGGACTTTCTGTGGTTGATTGCTTCAAATTGTTAAAAGGTGGAAAAGAACTTGAGGATGATGAACTCTTGCTTGCGTGTTCACTTGACTTGTGTATTGAATGGGTATTTAATTTTTCTTTGAATAATAATAGAAATGATTTCTACTTCTAGTGGAAATTATTTTCAGGCACTCAAATAACTTTTTCCTCATGCAGCTACAGTCATACTTCCAGGTTCTTTTTGACATCATGGATGGTTATCATACAAGAAGAGGTCAGCCTTGCTGGTTTAAAGATTCAAATGTGAGTTATCATCATATGTCAATATAATTATATTTTGGTCCTCTAAAGTCTTATGTATTTAAGTATTTTATATTAGTATTATACTATTATCGTATTTATAGTATATAAATCTTAAAAATATATGATATTTAGAGTATTTTTAATTAATTACGAAATTTTCCCTTGAGTCTGCCTAAGCGACATAGTGTAATCGTGTATTTAAAAGCTTGGACATATGCCAATATAATTATATTTAGTTATTTATTAAATTACTATGCAGATTTCATATCAGAATTATACACAGATTCTAACTCATGATTTTAAGAATTAAGATAGTTCCGTTAATTTCTTCTTTCTCTATGGTATGCATTATGGCAGGTTACAAATATTCAGTTAAACATTTTCTCATGTATAAAGTGAATACCATAGTATGGCTAGAATTATAGATTATAATTTAAATACCATAGTTTGGCTTTTAATGACTACCATGCTGTAATATTTCTGGAAGTTTTATTATGTGGTCATTCCAGGTTGGATTAAAAGCTGCAAATGATAGGTTTATCCTGCGTATCCATATTCCCCGAATTCTTAGAAGACATTTTAAGGGAAAACTTTACTATATTGATCTTCTGGATTTATTCAATGAGGTACTGACTTAACTCTGAAATCCAAAAAACTACTGTATGATCTGCAGATCTTTAAATCGCTGTATCCTTTCTCTGGAGGAATGAAATACATTTCTGCCTTATGATTTTTTCTTCTTCTTCTTCTTCTTCTTCAAACAGATAGAGTTTCAGACAGTCTCGGGTCAAATGCTGGATTTGATTACCACACAGGAGGGAGAAAAAGATCTTTCAAAATATAAATTACCAATGTATGGTGTTTAAGTCAGCTCATTTTTATGAATGTATAAGAAATAAGACTTCTTGGTTCAAATGTATTATTATCCTGACATCATAGGCAGTTTTTTTGGTATGTTTTTGAACATTTGTCTGTTTGATACTTTTCTCTTGATAATTTAATCCAGACAAAATACTGTGCAGTTATCGACGTATTGTGCAGTTTAAGACTGGTTACTACTCCTTTTACCTTCCAGTAAGTTAAAATTGTATCCTCTGTAATATTAAAGAAAGATATGATTGTGTATTGATATTTAATATCTAGAAGAATCTTCCTGGAAAAATGTCCCGCACCATTGAAATTGTTGAAACTCGGAGAATTTGCTCTTCATTTTCTCTATGCTATCACATGATCCTTCAGAAAAAATATTGATTTTCTCAGCTTTCCCTTAAATAGGTTGCATGTGCATTGCTGATGTCTGGTGAAAATTTAGATAATTTCACTAGTGTAAGAAACATTCTTGTGGAAATGGGAACATACTTACAAGTAGAGGTGATCTTCTCTTTCTGAAACAGAAAAATACTTAAATGTACAGATGCTATTCCACTTTCTTGAAGACTTTCATTTTTTACTATAAATTAAAAGAAAAAACATATATTTGCATTGCTTTCGCAGGATGACTACCTTGACTGTTTTGGAGATCCTGAAGTGATTGGTAAAGTGAGCATAGTTAATTAACACCTTCATTTTATGATCTTTTTTACAAACCCAATGTCTTACTTTGTGCAGAAAGCCCTCTAAAAGGTAATAAAATTCCAAAATGGTGTATTTTTGTTTTTTTGTCAGATTGGAAAGGATATCGAAGATTTTAAATGCTCATGGATGATTGTACAAGCACTTGAACAGGCTAATGAGGATCAGACAAAGATATTATATGTATGAGTTTTATTACCTCTTTTAATTAAAATGATCTCCTGTATCAATAGCATACATTCCATTGTCTAGGAAAACTATGGGAAATCTAATGATGCATGTGTAGCAAAGGTGAAAACTGTATATAAAGACCTCAACCTTCAGGTTTGTCTCAGAACACCTAGTTTTAGGCAATTTGAAATCGTATCAACTTTGAAGGATCTCTCTTATTTTGAAATTATTTAATCTTTAATTCTTTGATCAGGATATATTTTCTCAGTACAAAAAGGCAAGTAATGATCAGCTGATTTCGCAAATTAAATCTCAGCCAAGCAAAGTTGTGCAAGAATTGCTGAAATCTTTGTTTGCAAAGATCTACAAAACACAAGTAATTAATCTGGACCCATGACTCATCGTTATGCTGCATTTCACCTTGCTTTTCTTATCTTTTTAGCAGTTTTTTTTTGATGAATTACATGATACATATGTACCTACACAGAAATTCAGACCCTGGACCTCCTAGGCTAATTGTGTAATAAGTTTGTATATTTGCAACCTATTTAAATTCTATAACAATTAATATATTAAAAAAAAATCAGCTACGAATGCCTTCACATTCTCTGGCAATGTGAAGGCATTCGAGCCTTCCAATTTTGTGCAATAAATCCTGTCCATTCGTGTTTCACTGGTTGCCATCCGATGAAACTTTTTGCATAACACGTGGGTTATGTCAGTTTGCAACCCACGTGTAGTTATTTAATTTTTTTTTTAATTTTTTTTTTACGTTTCTCTCTATCTTCTATTCTGTTTTTTTTGTCTTTACCTATTGTTTTTTTGTCACCATCTTGTCATCATTAAATGTTTTTGACGCCCATTATCTATTTTCTCTTACATTTATGTCTCTATCGTTCTTTAGTTGATGTTTCGTCTAACGATACTTATAATGCAGTCATATAATGTTTCTTTCATTACCGTTAATGCTAAAATTTTAAAAATATGTCAAATCGTGTTAGAGTTTTATCTTATTATCTTACATCTTTTTTCATTTCATTCTTTATTCATCTTCCACCTTCTTTCCATCTCAAGTTATTCACAGAGCACTTCATCCTCATCTCATTTTTCTCCCCTCAATTTAGGTTACGTTTTTTAGTTTTCTTCTTCATTGGTTATATCTATTCATAACATCAAGGTATGTCTTAAAATTTATTAAATGTTATTGATCAATCATCACTCTTACCACAACATAACATTGAGCCTTAAAACACCATTCATTTCTCTCATAATTCTTCCTTAATATATATCACACCACCCCCATATTGTCTCATTCATGCCCAACTATTGAATCCACCGATAGAACGTTTCAGACCACAGTGTAATGTGAGTTTAGATTTTTATTCTATCCAACCTGAAAAAACATTTGATTGTATTTCCAATGCTAAATGTTCAAAAAATAATGATTTTTCTGTTAGTCCTAATGTTACTTGTGGTTCTCATCAATTTCATAAAACTCTATTAGACATTTGTCAGACTCCTATTTCTTCTGAGAATAATGATGTAACTGTATTCTCTAATGCTATTAATTGTACCGACAAGGCTTCTTCTAGTTTTTTCATTCCCAAACAATTCACTGATAACAATGCTTCTTCAGACAATGTTAATGTGAATTCACCACTCTTTGTTGGTCAACTTTTTTCTTCATATTCAGAAGCTGTTGATAAATATTATGGTTATGCGTCGAAAGACGATTTTTCTGTTCGTTTGGGTTCTACAAACTCTATTACTAGTAAGGTTGATGGTAAAAAGATATTAGTTATGCGACGATTGTTGTGTTCGAAAAAAAGAAATGTCGACCTATTACATTCTGTTAAATTAGGCAAACGTCGTAAGAATACAGTTTCAAGGTGTAGTTGTTGTGCAAACATGAAAATAAAGAGAGATGCTATGTCTGAAAAATGGATTGTTAAAAATATTGTTCTAGAACACAATCATCCCCTCACCACACCATCAAAAGTACGATACCTTCCAATAAACCGTTCAATATCTACTACCTCCAGATTACTTTTCAATATTTTTAGTGATGTCAACGTACCCGTTTTTCAGCAAACTGTTTATTTTTTCTTTTTAAGTCGGTGGAATCGAGGATATGGGATGTACTTAAATGGATATATCAAATTTGAGTCGTGACGATCATGTCGATTTAAAGAATTATAACGTTAATCTATTGGTCGAAGAATTTAAAATGAAGAAGTCTGTTCAACCTGATTTCTTTTATTCCATTGTCAAGGATTCGATCGGACGATTGAAACATGTTTTGTGCTGATTTTATAATGATTCAACATTTTAAGTTATTTGGAGATGCAGTTACATTTGACACCACTTATAAGACGAATGTTTATTTTTTGATATTTGGAATGTTTTGTGGAGTCAATCATCATAAAAAGACTGTCATTTTCGGTAGTGCATTCGTGAGGTAACATTTTCTTATATTAATGATTATTGTCAAATTATTAATGCAACTAAGCTTCTAATGTTATTATTATTAGTAATTTAACAAATAATCACATGATATGCTGGTTAGCCTTATGGTAATCCTATTATTACTTTGTGCAATGATCAGACCCAATAATTTGTTAATACATGCAACTACTCTACTAATGCTACTACTACTTGTTTATCTTGCAAATGATCACATGAGATGCGTGTACGACTTATTATATATTATGAAATTGTGCAATGAACAGACCCAACGATTTGTTAGTGCGTGCAACTACGTTACTAATGCTATTACTACTTATTACTCTTGCAAATGATCACATGCGACGTTGGTCAGCCTTAATGTAATGTTATTAAATTGTGTAATAATCAGACCCAATGATTTGTTAGTGCGTGCAACTACGCTACTAATGCTATTATTACTTGGTACTCTGGCAAGTGATCACATGATATGCTGGTTAAGCTTATTATAATGCTATTATGACATTGTACGATGGTCAGGTCCAATGATTTGTTAATACTTGCAATACGCTACTAATGCTATTATTATTTGATACTTTTGCAAATGAACACATGAAATACTGATCAGCCTTATTGTAATGCTATTATGTATTTGTGCAATGATTAGAACCAACAATTTGTTAATGCGTGCAACTACGCTATTAATGCTATTACTAATTGGTTATCTTTCAAATGATCACATGAGATGCTTGTATAACTCATTGTAATGCTATTATGACATCGTGAAATGATCAGACCCAATGATTTGTTAGTCGTGCAACTACGTCATTAATGTTATTACTACTTGGTTATCTTGCAAATGATCACATGAGATGCTTGTATGACTTATTGTGATGTTATTATGTATTTGTAGAATGATCAGACCCAACAATTTGTTAGTGCGTGCAACTACGTTATTGATGCTATTAATACTTGGGTTAACTTCGAAATGATCACATGAGATGCTTGTACGACTTATTGTAATGCTATTATGTCTTCGTGCAATGATTAGAACCAATATTTTGTTAGCGTTTGCAACTAAGCTACTAATGTTATTACTACTTGGTACTTTTGCAAATGATCACATGAGATGCTTGTATAACTTATTCTAATTCTACTATGACATCGTGCTACTATAACTTATTCTAATGTGTTTCGTATAAATGCACAGGAATATTAAATGTCACACTACTTGTTTCTCAATGGTGACTAATATTTTTTCGATTTTAGTCCAGTCGTCATTTTCTTCATCTAGGTTTTTCTTCAATGTTAACCATTCGTTAGCATTCAATGGTTTATTTGGAGGTTTACCGTGACATTTTTTCTGCATCGCTCATTTACATCTGACCATTATAATTTCTGCATCAATCATTTACAGACAAAGGAAATGCCTGTAAAATCATACCATTTGGATTGAGTGCAAGAATTTTACTAATCCAGGTCTCATATGGTCACATATCATCTTTTTCTTCAGAACCTGTATAAACATAGATATACACTGTACTGAAGTACATCGAACTATCAATTAAAAACTAATAACTTATTTCTAATTTTTATATCATTTATCGGAGGAATATGTACCGGTCCCTTTACAGGCATGTAGGCAGTAATAGATATCAAAGATGTCGAATCGTAGGAGACGTTGTCGAGTGTAATCATTCAATCTAATGTCGCCCTCTCCATTAACTTGTTGAACTCTAGACGTTCTTCTTTGCTGATTTTACGGCGGATCAATTTATTTAGGTCAATTTGTTCTCTTAAGATGAGGTCATGTTTTTTTTTGACTTGGTTTACCTGTATACGAAAATAAAAATTTATTATAATCTATGTATATTAAGTAAATATTATATATTTCATAACTTACATATCGTTCGTTAATTCGTTTGACCATAGCTAGAGCTTGATTTTGGCTTTAAATAGACTATAGTTATGTGAAAATATCGAGCCGCTGATTGGACACGAACACATGATAGACAAATGCATTATCTAAACTCTCTAAATGATTTCTGAAATCGAGATGAAAGTTAGTGACGGATTCAGGATTTTAAACGAACAAGGTCAAATTTTAAAGATTAGATTTTTTTTTATAATTTTATATGAAGTTGTTTTTGATAAGTTTTCAAACTTTGATACGTAAATAAATAAAATGAATAGTAAGATTTTTTTGGATTTTATAGAATTATTGATTCATAAATCCTAATTCAATAATTGTGTAATTCCCGATTCCCCAAATCACAATAGAGTAATATTAAATGCTAGGCTGTATATGTTAATGCTAGGAAAATTAGATGATTTGATAGACAAATGGCAGAGTGTAAGAAGTGACACTCGTAAACCTATTTTTCAATTTCTCCTACTCTACATCTAGCTCGTAGCAGGTTTTAAATTTTTTCACCCAGTAACACCGGTTTTACAAAGTTCATAAAACACGCAACTGATTTTTACAAGCCGTTCATTTCAATTTATTTTTTTGCACGGCCCGAATCAGTCAGCGTTCGCATACGAACCCTTCGTAGCTGATACGGGTATTAATTGTGGGTTGGGTGGTCCAATACCAATTAAGTAATCCCAAGGAGATAAGTACGTTTTATAAGTGTAACTATTTGGGGTGTTTGTTTGAGAGATTTATTCAAATATGGAAAACAACCCCCCAAAAAACGATGTGAATTGAAATGAATGGACGTAGAAGTTAAGAAGGTAAAATTAGTTGACGGAAAAAGGGGGGATTCAGTTTGGTTGTTCTACAAAAGGAGGAGAAACCCCTTATCGGTACCTTCATCAGTTTGGTTGAATTCATTCAGCAATCATGAATACCAATCATCAATATATCGAACCTACCAAAGAGGTGATGGTAGTGGAAGAAGAGAAAATATCTACATCTCTCAGAATGATGAAATCGAGAAATGAAGGATTAGAAGCTGATGGTAAGAACAGTACTCCACCAATCCAAAGAGCATCGACCTACAAAGAGACAGTTGCGAAAGCAAACAACTGTCTTTGTTCCCCAACAACTCACGCAGGCTCTTTCCGTTGCAGATACCACAGAAGTAACAGCAACCTCTTCCGTCGTTGGAGCAGCGTCGGCAAAGGATCGACAAGTTCTGGTAATAAACAATCGATGCAATCTGCTTTCACAGACCTCATTACCAAGAATTAAGTCGATCTTCGAATAATTATGAACCCAAATGTGTATAATTTGATGTTAATCATCGAGTCATGCATGTGTACATAATTAATAACAACAAATGCAATGATCCAATGAAGTTTTCATTTTTTTTATTCATTTTGCATTAATTTGCATCAACATTGGCCTAGTTGCCACATGTTCCACGGCCAGCCAGCGCCGTCAAAAGTCCAGGTTGAGTTTTCGGGAAAAAAGTGATTAGGGTTCTTTTCTGCTTCTATTACCTCGTATTGAAAGGGAGGATAGAGACATGGTTTCTTTTCCTTTTCCTTTTTCTTTTCCTCCGGCTTGTCTTCTGCGACACTCTCGACAAGTACAAGACCCACGCCGCCGCCTTTCTTTGGTTAATTCACAGCAAGTACAAAACTTCCACCATTTACATTTCTTCTTAGGAGTTCCGTCACGAATCTTCATTACCAGTGTGGCTACGTCAACTCCTTCTCCGCACACAGTCAGCTTATCGCACCCTTCCAAAGCAACTGCCGTCACACCTGGTATTGAAACGGCTAATTTCAAGGCCTTGGTATACAATTTTTGATCCGAAAGAATCACCTTCAACACAATCTTTTGCTGCAGACAGAGATAAATATAGCTCGATTTTAAGTATATCCACACCTACTTATGATCGTACTTACTAGTTACTACCTTCATGTTTGTTCGTCGATTTTGGTATAAGCGGCCTCGCAGCTGTTTCTTCAATTCTCCTGATCAATCGATTGCATATATATCCAATTTTTAAGACTTGATACTGTTCGGTTTTGTTAAATTCAGATGAATTTGAAAAAATCAAACATGCCGAGCATTAATCATATCTGCATGCTGTCAACTATTGATACTGCAGCAGTAATTAAGGTTCATATAGTCAAGTCAACTATTATCAAATCTAAACTATAATACAAGGTAGATTAACTAGATTAAATCAACTAGTCACAGTAATCATAATTTTTTTTGATATCTATCTTGTAAATAATCTGATTGAAATTAAATAAAAATTACAATGAGAATAAAATCTTAGACATTTAATAACTTTAATTGTTACGGTAACCAATTGAATAAATAAATATCTTTATATTCAAGTCATAATATTTTTTCTTGTATAAAAGCTTTGAAAAATTATCTACTTGGGTATATTTGACCTTTTAAATGCCAATTATGATTTATAAATGAAATTCGAGGTCTATTTTAAAATAAATAAATGATATGAATATACTTAAATTTGTCAAAGATGATGCAAGCCTACGTGCTCACCGTGTCTCCATAAAATGATCTCACCTACTCGGATTCATCTTGATAGAATTCTCGATTTTATTTTGGTCAATACCCGACCCGAGTTATTTTGATCGGACTCGGAGGGCGGAGGAGTATGGGAGTAATTCAATACCGATTATTTGGAATTTTGGATGTTTTTGCTTTAAACAATAAAACAATCCATGTGTTTAAAAGAGTCTTGAAATTACTCCCAAGTCCCAACGCACATATTATCTTGAATAAAGAAAATGATTGTGAGAAATAATTAAGATATATAGTGTTTAGGTGAAATAACAAAAATGAGATATTTGATTTCAGTCGTTTTTTTTCCATTCAAGATGATATTGATCTAATCTTGAAATTTGGTCGCAAAAAAAAAATCACAAAATATCTAACAATGATTTACTCAAACAATAATGCGTTCATACATGATACGTTTATCTTAAATTTTCAAAACAATAAGAATTAACGAGATTTTAATATTTCCGAAAAACATAGACAAATCCTATTCCTTCTATATAATACTTCCACTTGGTATGACTGCGTCTTTGATTATCGTGATGATACCATTCTTGATGAAATATCCATCTGTTTCTCTAGCAGCTTCTTCTACACCGTCAACATTTATGATCTAAACAAGCACAATATTTAATATTTATGAAAAAAATAATCCTCATTAACGAATTAATTAACGAAAAAAATATTTATCTGACCTTTGTATTATTCCCAATCCTAGCATTTTTGTCGATAATTGCTTTTTTTATACGAGAATTTTTCCCAATTCCGATGGAGACCCCATCTTTTGCCACTATAATTTTCTTGTCCACCTCGTTCTGTTTTCGAATATATTATTCAATTTCGTCAAAAACTCAAACTCTAGGTGTATGTAATTAGAAAATACCTCATAGTAATCTGCTCCCATCAACAGCGTATCTTCTATGACAACACCTTCGGAAATACAAGATCGAAGTCCGACGACGGAATGATAGATTTTGCATTTCTGCAAAATGCAACCTTCTCCGATAACGCTATCTTTGGTATCCACATCGAGCATCTTCGATGGAGGTAAGTAACGTGGTTGGGTGTAGATCGGAGAAGATCGATCGTAGAAACTGCAATGATCAAATCAATCATGTTAATTTATAAAACTCCGATGAAATAAATGCTTCTCTTTAAACAATTACCTAAAGTCAGGCGTAGGTCGCTTTGTGATGGCCATATTAGCATTATAGAATGATTCTATTGTTCCGATATCCTCCCAATAACCGTGGAACAAGTAGGTTTGCACGTTCATTCCAGAAGATATTGCTCCGGGAATGACTTCGGTTCGTAAATCATTGGAGAGTGGGAGTAGTCGTCGGAGTAAGTTGAGCATGATATCTTTATTCACAACGTAAATACCCATGCTTCTTTGAATATAATTGTAACCCCCCTTGTTCAGATCGTGCTTCTCACAGAATCCAACAACTCGACCCTCTCCGTCGATCTTCAGAAGATCTCCCGAAGAAGAGTGGTTGGCTTGTCGATCGTCGATTGGAATTGCGCCGATGGTTATATCGGCATTGCTTTCACGGTGTGCCTCGATTAACAACTCGTAGTCCATCCGGTATAGATTATCTCCGGAGAGTATCAAGAATTCCTTCACGTTTTGCTCTTCGAAAAGCCAGAGGTACTGCCTTATTGCGTCGGCGGTGCCTTGAAACCAGTTTGGATTCTCCGGACTTTGCTGAGCTGCAAGGACTTCCACGAACCCTTCGTTTCTGTATCCCCCCATTGTCGTGGCGTATGCGATGGAAAGGTGTCGGTTCAGTGATGCGGAGTTGAATTGAGTTAAAACATAGATCTTCGCTATGTCGCTGTTCAAGCAATTACTCACCGGAATGTCGATCAGTCTGTAGTTCGCTCCCAATGGAACTGCCGGCTTCGCTCTCTTTTTTGTCAGAGGATATAACTCGGTTCCGGCTCCCCCGCCCAGAATGATCCCGAGAACACTCTGTACGTAATCAATCGATCAAATTAACACTAACTAAACATCCATCCATCCATCTGAGTTACTCACCTTGCTGGCTTTAGGATCGAGACATGTCTGGGAGGTTTTTGAGTCGGAAATTGCTTTCGGACAAACGATGATAGGAGTCTTGTGACTGGAATCGCGCCCGCCCTTTCTCCGACGACTCCACTGCAAATATTTCGAAACAAAGACCCGTTCTCCGTAGAAACGACAAGTGTTGGAAGAGGAAGGAGAGGAAGAGGTCGGACGTTGAGGTGTTGTCAGAGCTGCGGCACCGGAGTAACTTCCCGCCATCGCCGCCATTGATAACAGACAGTCGACTACAATTCGTTAGAATGACTCTAATTGTGTGGTTCACAGTTCACACGATCCGTTTGGATTGCTGCTGCCAGTATGCTTACGTGGATGGTCCATACCTCCGCACATTAAATTTTGTTACTATGGTCCAACGTCTTTATGGAGTTACACCTGGTTGATCTGACGCCATGACCCTACAAAATTTATTTTAGGGTAAGTGTTAAAACTAACCATCTAAGACGACGGCTTGGTGATCAAAACTACCTATCAAGCTTAGGTGTTAGGTGTGTTAGGGTGTAAGATTTCTTAATTTGCCCCTCATTAGTTAATTACATTGGTTTTGCCCATATCCAGATACCCAGCAACGCAGTGGTTGAAAATGCTCAAGCTCCAAACCATAGAAACACGATCAATAACCGTTGAGGTCATTTAACGGTGATGCACGCCTCGATCAGGCTCTCGTTCGGGACAAACGCTGGCCTAATTTCCAACTCCTCTGCATCTCCAAGTCTCGATCTAAGCTTCCACTAGGGTTTGGTGGCAAAACGCTCACATGGGTAGTCGAATCCTTAAAATCTCCATCCCAATCCCATATCACTAAACCGCCGGAATTTGTGCTTATCGACTGTCCGGCAGGGATCGATGCGGGATTCATAACAACGATTACTCCGACGAACGAGGCGGTTGTAGTGACAACTCCAGATATAACCAGCCTGCGCAACTCCGACAGAGTTACTGGATTGCTTGAATGTTGTTGGTACCATGGATCGCGGACCGCGGCCCATGGACCGAACAAGCCTCATCGAGGGCCCGGGCAAACGAATGGGCTTGGCGGGTGAACCCACGAGGTCCAAGGGCAGCAAGAGAAAGCTATAAATACCTCCCCTGGTCCACTAGAGGAGAGGGTTGACAATTCTGAGAGGAAATACGTGCACTAGGTTGGACGGTGAACTGACTCCGGCGAGCCCATATACTAACAGTGGTGAACCTGACGTGAATCGAACACAGCAGCCGGAGCGAAGGAGGAGGATGACGGGGAGAAGCGAGTACCACGTAGGAGAAAGCTCGAGGCGACGCGAGCGGAACGTTGGAGTACCGGCCGGCGCCGCACCACCCGCGGGACCGATACTCGGAGAAGAGGAGAGCCAATGAGGAGTGGGATGCCCAGGAGGAAAGGTTGCGCATGGAGCTGGAGGAAGTAAGGTACGGGTGGGAGTTACCCAAGAGGAGTAGACGAGACGGGCCCTCACCCCTGTCCAGGGAAAGGAGGTCGGAACGGTCACGATCCTGGGATCGAAGGGAGAGCAGGGCAATGGAGAGGGAGCACGAGAAGCTCCGTCGGAGGGAGCGCGCGGAGGAGAAGGAGCGCGCGGAAAGGGAGAGCAAGCGAGAGAGGGTGCAACTTGTGGAACTGATATCCACTCTACAGGAGAGCCAGCGCCAACTGCAGGAGAAAGCGCACCAGCTCACGGTAGCCCCCCACACCTTGGAGTCAGACGGGGGCGAAGGCGGTGACCCGATGTACGGACCGGCCCCCCGATCGGAGGACCCAGGAGCGACGCCCCTCTCATGGGAGCTCCGGGAGTTAGTGCGACACTGGCAGTAGGCGGAGTAGGCGGAGAGGCCTTGGCATAGCACCTGCTGGACGAGGAGTACCCCCCGGGATGGAGGGCCCCGAAGATCCCGTATTACAAGGGAGACACCGACCCGGAGGATGACCTTCACTCGTTCAAGACCAACATGGAGGATAGGACGAGCAGAAAGGACATCTGGTGTCGGATGTTCCGTAGAGCCCTCACGGGCGACGCGATAGCATGGTACAGGACGCTGCCAGCAGGGTCCGTGCATACCTACGAGAGCCTGATTGTGGTTTTCCGGGCGGCTTTCGCACACCGACGTAGGAGGCCCAAAATCAAAGCCACCCTCAGTGCCATCGCGCAGTGAGAGTCTGAGAGCACACACGCGTATATGGACCGGTTCGCGGGCGAGGTGCAAAAGATCGAGGGAATCTCGGAGGAGGTGGTCCTGTACGCCCTCACGAACAGCCTCCGACCCACTTTCTTCGTAGGGGACCTGTTGCGAAAGCCGCCAAACACTTTCGCCGAAGCTATGGAAAGATCCCACGGAGGAGAATGCAACGTAGAGGACTACCTGGGGGCGAAGATCGAGGAGTACAGGCGGCAGCAGAGGGGGAAGGGCACCCCCGCAGGCGCGGGGGGGTAGCAGCACCACCAACCCCAGCAGCAGCCGCAGACCAAGCCCCCGGTCGCCCCGCAGGCGGGCGCGTACAGGACAAGCGCCCCCGTAGGAGGGGGCGAAGGGAATTAGGCCCCACCCCGGCGGCAAATCAAAGGCAAGTTTTTTTCACGCTGAGCAGAACGGAAACTTTACCCCCGCTAAGGCCGATGAGGAAGGACACGACAACGTTCAGGGACAATCGTAGGTTTTACGAATACCACGAGGACAACGACCACACGACAGCCGAGTGTCTAAACTTGGTGAAGGTGCTGGAAAAAATGAAGCCCGCCAACGGAACCCCCCCCCCCCCCCCCCAGCCCCACCAGCGAGACGACCAACAGTCATACCCACGGGGCACCAGGCGCCAAAGCAAGAGCCAGCGGACGAACCTATAGGGGATATCCTCACCATCGCAGGAGGGGGCGCCTCTAGGGGGGACGACCCGTGGGAAGGGCGTCGGTACGCGTCAGATGTGGACCGGACGACGAGGACGAAGCGCCTACGAACAAAGAAGGAAGTCTCGTTCACAGAAGACGACAAAAAGGACGTCACTACGTCCCACGACGATCCGTTAGTCATAACCCCCATCTTCCAGAGGGGGGATAAACCCAACGTACGCCTACACAGGGTTATGATGGACACAGGAGCATCCATAGACGTACTATACTGGAACGCCTTTGTCGACCTCGGCTTAGCCCGCGCAGACCTGCACCCAAGCCGAGCCCCCATCAGAGGTTTTGGACAGGCAGAAGTCCCAGTAGCAGGGACGATATCCATCCCGATCACCTTGGGCCGGCATGCTCAAGCAAAGACAATCGAAGTCACGTTCACCGTGGTAAACTTCACGTCCGGATACAACGCCATCCTAGGAAGAGCGGCGTTACACGCGTTCCAGGCGGTGATGTCTTCGCTCCACCAATGCTTCAAATTCCCGACCGAAAAGGGAGTATGCACGGTCAGAGGGTCCCAGAGAAAGGCACGTGAGTGCTACTTCAACTCGGTGGGTGAGGTGATGACATCGGACGAGGGCTTACCGCACTCCGCAAGGGAGTGTATCCCGAAGCCGGAGCCGGCGTCCCGTACGATCCTAATCGGCCTCGACCGGAACGAAATACGCATAGGAATGGACCTCCCGCGGGACTTGAGAGAGGGGCTGGAGCAGCTCCTCAGAGAAAACGAGGACTTATTCGCAAACGAGTTGGGGGAGTTGAGCGGAGTACCTAGGGCGCTGGTCGAGCACAAGCTCGAGGTGGCCTCGGGCGTCCGCCTCGTCAGGCAGAAGCTGCGTCCACTAAGAGCAAAAAAAAGGGACGCGGCAGAAGCGGAAGTCAAGAAACTCCTTCGAGCGGGCTTCATCCGCCCGTTGTGCTACCCCGCGTGGCTGTCCAATGTGGTCATGGTGAAAAAGGCGGACGAGGGGTGGAGGATGTGCGTCGACTTCACCAACCTCAACAAAACGTGCCCCAAGGATAGCTACCCACTACCGTCGGTAGACCAGCTGGTGGACCAGAGCTACGGGTGCGAACTACTGAGTTTCATGGACGCACACTTAGGGTACAACCAGGTGCCCATGGCAAGGGAGGATGAGGAGAAGACGTCGTTCATCACGGAAATGGACACGTTCTGTTTCAAAGTAATACCGTTCGGCCTACGAAACGCCGGGGCTACCTTCCATAGGCTAATGGACAAGGTGTTTGGGGCGCAGATAGGTAGGAACGCGGAAGTGTACGTGAACGACATTCTCGTCCGGTCAAAGGAAACCAGGACGCACCTAGCCGACCCGGAGGAGACTTTTGCCAGCATCAGAAAAGCAGGGTTAAAGTTAAAGGCAAAAAAATGCGCGTTCGGGGTCAAGGAGGGGCACTTCCTTGGTTTCCGGATCACGCCCGAGGGGATCAAGCCAATAGGGGAGAAGGTCGAGGCCGTCATGGTTATGAACCCACCGCGGACGATAAAGAAAGTCCAAAAGCTGAACGGAAAGGTGGCGGCGTTGAGTAGATTCCTGCCAAGAACGGCGGACCACTTACGCCCGTTTTTCCAGCTGTTGAAGAACCCAGGCCCCAGTATAGCGTGTTCGGATGAATGCGAGGTAGCTTTCAGGGAGCTTAAAAGCCATCCATCCCGCCTGTCGACGCTCCGCCCCCCCGCGAGAGGGGAGCCACTCACCATGTACGTCGCGTACTCGGATTCGACCGTTAGCGCGGTACTCATCTCGGTAGCGGAGGGCACGTAGAGGCCAGTATACTACCACTCCCGATCACTACAGGGGGCGGAGGAAAGGTACCCAGATATCGAGAAACTGACCCTAGCGGTCCGAAGGTTAAAACCTTACTTTCACGCCCACACCATCACGATCCCAGCGGCCTACCCATTGCTCCAACTGCAGCAAAAGTCGGACGTCTCGGGAAGACTGACCAAATGGGCCATGGAACTTAGCAAATTCCGCATAGATATTATACCGGCACGGCAATCAAGAGGCAGGCAGTAGCGGATTTCATGGCCGAACTAACTCCGAAAGACGGCGAGAGGGCGGACAGGCAGTGGTGGACGGCCCATGTGGATGGGTCATCCAGTAGCACAAGCTGCGGCGCGGGGGTCGTGGTAAAAACCCCAACGAGGGAAAAGATCGAGTACTCGATCCATTTCGAGTTTCGGGTGACCAACAACGCAGCGGAATACGAAGCCCTCCTGTCAGGAATCAGGGTAACGCGAGCGTTGGGCGCGTCCAAAGTGCACTTCCACACGGACTCCTGGCTAGTAGCCAACCAAGTCAGGGGCGACTTCGTGTCCAAGGAGGACTCAATGGCAAGCTACGTGGCCGAAGCGAGAACGGCCTTGGGTAAACTCGAGGAATGGAAGATCTCCTAGATAGGGAGAGAGGCTAACGGGGAGGCCGACACGCTAGCCAAGCTGGGAGCATCCCCAGGGAAGGCAGAAGGAAGATGGGTTCGAATCGAGAACAAAGAGCACCCAATGAAAACTCGCGGCTCCAAATCGGCTGTGTTGTGCGGCGTAATAACATCGGTGGACTAGAGAGCACCGATTAGCAGGTTCATCGAGGCAGGCGAAAAGCCAGCGGATCCGATGGAGGCCAAGAAACTGAGGAACAGAGATGCCTGGTTTGTGGTGGCCCAAAACAGGCTGTACCGGCGATCCGTTGCGGTGGAGGCCCCCCTGCGGCTGTGCGTCTCGCGGGAGGACGGCAAAGCCATCGCAAGGAGACTCCACGAGGGGGCGAGCGACGTGCACGAAGGCGGAAGGGCGTTGGAGAGGCAAGTAGCCAGGCAAGGCTACTACTGGCCCGAGTCGATAAAGAACTCAGAAGAAATCGTCGACCGGTGCGACGAAATCCTCGTCTTGCCGGAGGCCCTGCTCCAATCGAACCTTGGTGAAAACCGAGAGCTGAAGCATCTGGTGGTTCAGATCACGGTCGATGTCCGACGGGGGGCGCTCTAGCAGTCGGACGTACTCATCTTCCGTCTCCAACCAAGAGTCGATAGAGGAGAGTTTTTCCTTAAAAATCCCGCCGAGGCGGGGCAGGGAGGATTCGGGATCGACGGCGGCGAAGTCGGACGAATGATCACAACTCTTCACGAACGAGCGGAACTGTTCAGGATTCAGCCCATCTTTCTGAAGAGAATGCACGAGCTCGGCGGACAGGGGATCAGGAGAAAGCGGGAACGGAGAGGTCAAGTCTTCAATCTCAACCTTTTCCGAGGCAGTAGCCGCAACTCTCCTTTTCTCACCCCGAAGCTTCTTCCTTCGCCTCTTCCGGCTGTCTTCAAGACCAGTGTCGACGGGGGGCTCTCCCTCGATTTCGTCCTCGGGGCTTCGGGACGGGGGCAAGGGTGGCTCGAACTGGATATCATCGCGCGGCCGTTTGGTCATCTTGTGCGAGTGTTTGGACGGCCCGTCCCAAGTGTAATCTGCCTTGATGGGCAGAGTCATGTGCTCCTCGTAGCTCCAAGACTGGGCCAACGTCTGAGCATTGACGGCCCCACGGCGATATATGCCGACCAGAACGTCCTGCGCGTTCAGCGCCTGAGGCTGCAGCTCCGGACGACTCGGGGCCGTGGTCCGGTTCTTCAGTTGCGTCAGAAGCGCCCAACGGGAAGGTGGCGGCGGCCCAAGGTCAAACGGGCCAAGGGCGTCCAGGGAGACGAAGAAAAACCGGTCGCGCCAGTGGTGATATCAGTCGACCAGTTGATCGAAAAGGACGCCGCCCGACCTCTGTGCGATTAACAGGCGGCGAGGGTCGGATGTCATCGACGTCATGGAGAACCAGATGAGAAAGACGGGCACGGAAGCCTCGACGCCGGCCCGGCGGCAGAGTAGTGAAAACGCCATCAGACGGTCGATAGCGGTCGGGGGGAACTGGGAGAGCGAGATGTCGCAGAACTGCACGGCTTCGGCCACCAGAGGAGGGAGCGGAAAAGTCAGACCAGCCTCGGCGTAGTTGGTGTAGAGGGCGACCATGCCCGGCGGCGGCTGAGAGGCGAGGCGAGCCCCGACCTCAGTGAAGTCCAGATCAGGTTGGCCCATCCTCGCCAGAGCGTCCCGGATCCCATCGGCGTTGATGACAGACTGCGGGTTTTTGCCATCCGGAGTGGCAAAGAGGGCTTCCCCAACGGCGGCACCAGCGGCGGAGTGAGGCGGAGCGGCCATGAGTAATCTAGAGGGAAGAGGGAAATCGCAAGTGAGAGAAACGAGCGCGAGAACGGAAGAAGAAATGAATTTCAGAAACGAGTGTAAGGGGAAGTAAGGGGGTTTATATAGGGTTCGGAAGGCGCGGAAGACGAGGCGTTGCGTTTACCTGGAATTGATGGGACAGGACGGGCCGGGAGGCTTCCGAGGAAACCCATGGCTCAGACCGCCGGGGAGCAAAGTAAAGGTCAACGCCCGGCGCGGACGGCGAGGCATCAGAGAGATGTCCGACGAAGAGCCTGTGGTGCCCAACGACCAAATAGAGCAGGCAGGACGGGGCGGGGGCGTCCAAGCAGGGCCCCTTGCGGACCTGCCCGACGGGCCGAACGAGACTACGTAACGGGTGGGACCCCCCGCTATGATGGGGAAAGTGGAACGAAGGAGGAGCGTCGGCGAAGGAGGGGTTTGCACCGGGTAGTGAGGGCGAAGCTCGAGAAGGGCCCGTGCAACGTCAGCAGAGGACGCCGAATAGCACAAAACTGCACCACCGCGCGAGGGCGAAATCAAAACACGAAGAAAAAAACAAAGGAAAAACATTTATTAAAGCAAAGCAAGTATTACAATAGCCGACGACACGGCGGGAAAAAAACAACAACAACAAAGTACGGGTACAGCAAAAAAAGAAGAGGGGGCCCCACGAAGGCAAGCCCACCACCCGAAAGGGCATGGGAGCGGACGCGGATAGCTCCACGGCGGGCCTAGCGACCCGACTTCGGGGACCCCGACAGGAAGTGGCGCAGGTCACACTACAAAAAATCAGCGTATTTCTGGCGGCTAGGCCATTGGTATGCCATCGCCAGAAGTAATGTCGCCAGCTTGGTCATTTTCAGGCGGCCAGGCCGCTGGTAATGTTTTTTGGAATCCGATTGTTCATCGAAACTGCTAGCGGCTAGTAATTTTCTGGTGTAAATTTCAATTTCTGGCGGCCAGGCCGCCGGGATAATCTACCCGGCAAAAAAAAAGGTAAAAACAAAAAAATTTAAAACCCTAAATAATAAAATCAAAACCCTGATAATTAATCTCAAATTAAAAAATAAAACCCTAAAACTTAAACATCATATACATAAACCCCCAAAATAATATCATCAAATTCCCAAATGAAATCCACAAATACATAAAACATCATATACATAAACCCCCAAAATACAAGATACAACACACACATAACACATATAACACTTAAATTTAAAAATTATACAAACCTTCAAAACACCAACCGGGAGATGTCCGACGGAAAAACAGTTCGGCGGATGACCGGCGATGAAGAAATCCAACCTATAACAAAATAATTTAAATATATAATTAAAACCCCAATTAAATTAATTAATTAATCTGTAATTAAATAAATTCAAACAGTAAAACTAAATAAATAAACTAAAATGAAATAAAACTAAAAATAAATAAACTAAAACAGTAAAACTAAATAAATAAAACTTAAACTAACTAAATAAACTTAAACTAAATAAAACTAAAACTACAAAATAACATACATAAATCAACCTATTATATCAACATACATAAACATACATAACTCAACATACATAAATATAGTAAATCAACTCTAATTTAATTTAACTTCACTTCATGCATTTCATTTAATTTAACCATAAACATACATAAATCCGATAAACTTCATTTCATTTCATTCATTTTTTTCATTTAATTTAACTATTTCATTTCATCAACATACATAAATCAACCATAAACTTAACCCTAATTAAATCATAAACTTAACCCCTAATTAAAATAGTAAATCAACTCTAATTAAATCAACCAAAAAATAACTAATTTCAAAACCTAACATCTAACCATAAAATAAAACCCCCAAATACATAAACCCCCAAATAAAACCCCCAAATACATAAACCTCCAAAAAGATAAACCCCTAATTAAATTAAACACCAATAAATCAAATGAAGAACAAAAGATAAATAAAAAAGATAAAAAGATTAAATGAAAAAAAAGAAGAAGAAGAAGAAGAAGAAGAAGAAAAAGAAGAAAAAGAAGAGATGAAAAATAAGAGGACAAGATCGAAGAAGAAGAAGAAGAAGAAGAAGAAGAAGAGGAAGATGAAGAAGGAGAGTAAAATACCTTGGAAAGATGACCAGATGTGCTCAAATCGTCGGAAAAGAGTTGGGGAGGAGTGGGTAGAAGTTGGGAGAAATGAAAGAAATATGGAAATTTTTTTATATATATAAAAAATCCTGGCGGCCAGGAAATAGTTAAGTTATAGTTGACTAGGGTTGATTGTATGGAGAACCACGGCGGCGCAAATGGAAAATTTTTAGGGTTTCCTGAAATTCCTGGCGGCTTGGCCGTCAGAAAATTTCTCTCAATTACATGGGGAAAATTTTCTGGCGGCCTGGCCGCCAGTAACTTAACAAAAAAAGGTCCCGGCGGCCTGGCCACCAGCTCATTTCTCACATTTAAGTGGGAAAAATTGTACCGGCGGACTAGTGTTATTTTCCGGCGGCCTGGCCGCTGGTCCTAACTACCGACAGCCAGGCCGCCAGGAAGCGGCCGCCAGAAATACGCTGGTTTTTTGTAGTGTCAGTAGCTGGAAGGGACGAGGACCCACTGGAGCGACGATGGTCGCGCGACCGACGAGGCTTTCTTAAAGAATCGGCGCCCGACAGGCCAGCAACATCGGCAGGAACAGCAGTAGGAACCGCAATCGTGCCATGTGCGCGGAAGGCGCGCGAGGTCCCAACGGAGCCCGGGGCGGCAGCAGGAGCGGTGTCAGGGGGGCGACAGCAGGATGACTCGCAAGGAGATCAGACAGGCGACGGTGGACGTCGATCAGCACAGCATTGAGACGTTGAGTCTCAGCCACGGCTACGCTATTGGGGACACCAGCGGGCGACAAGAGACACATAGCCCAAGCGGCGTGATGGAGTTGCACTTCGCGGTCGTACTCCTCAAGAATGTCACGGATGCCCATTGCGAAGGAAAGATGGGGTGAGAATCAAAAGGGACGAGGACGCTATTTATAAGAGGGAGAAGTGGGAGCGGCTTGAACCTCGAGAAGCCTTTAAGGCTAGTAAAGGAGGGTGGTCGAAGGCCGGTCACGGACGGGCGGCCCCCGGACCCGGGCCCATCGGGGGAGTAGTGTTGGTACCATGGACCGCGGACCGCGGCCCATGGACCGAACAAGCCTCATCGAGGACTCGGGCGAACGAATGGGCTTGGCGGGTGAGCCTACAAGGCCCAAGGACAGCAAGAGAAGGCTATAAATACCTCCCCTGATCCACTAGGGGAGATGGACAATTCTGAGAGGAAATACGTGCACTAGGTTGGACGGCGAGCTCATACACCAACAAATGTAATGGGATCAGAGACGTGAAAATGATCGTCAACAGAGTGAGAACAGATATGATCAAAGGTGAAGATATGATGTCTGTGTTAAATATTAAGGAGATGTTAGGATTGGAGCTTCTTGGTGTCATACCAGACGATTCCGAAGTCATTCGTAGCACCAATAGAGGCTACCCACTTGTTCTTAACCAACCTCCGTCACTTGCCGGCCTTGCATTTGAACAGGCTGCTTGGTGGAACAGGATTCTATGACTGTCATCATGGTAGAGGAGGAGCCCAAGATGGGTTGGAGAAGGGAGGGGAGAAGACTATGGGTAGGAAAAAATCTACCCGTTACTTAATGACAATGACACATAAATGAAAATTTAAATAATTTTTAACGGTAAAATGATTATAAAAAATATAGGTGGTTATTTTTAACACAAAAACAACCTTAGGCACAATAATCCTTTACACTTTATGTTCCATAACTAGCCGTTGGAATTTGAAACCAATATGTTTATTTTATTCTTCACTCTTCCTTCTCCACCCAAGTACCCACTGAAACAGTGAAAAGCTCTTTCTCCATCTGTGAATCCTCCTCCTCCGACGACCTACGACGACGAAAAAATGTTCACCGAAGGACTGGACGAGAGTTCTATCAACTGGATCAAGCAGGCTAGTCATCAAGAAACCAAATGCACTTCTTTTTCCTTCTAATCTCACAAACTTTGATTTAAATCTTTCGTATGCAGGGATCGATCAAGGAGAAGCAACTGCAACGTTCCCCTCTTTCTGAGACACTTGTCCCATGCACCTCCATCCGAGATCGATCCTCGGTAATGTCTAATGCAGTTTTATCGTCTCCAAACAAACTCCCCCCTTTGAAATTCAACTCGGGGTTTCTAGGGATCCAAACAACCGGCTTCGATCTGGATGATTTTTCTGAGGAAAACGATGGAGTTGGGGATGAGAGTGTAGGTTCAACAACGTCGGATCACCGTATAAATATGGACATTTCCGATTCGTTTGATGAAGAGTGTTTAGAAACTACCTACGATTCAGACTTCTTCAGAAACCCATGTACCGTCAGTTGCGACGATGAAATCAAATCTGAAATTCACAACAAAAGCAACAACTGCAGACCTACTTTGATCAGGAGCAAATCGAAACAGAATCTAAAAGTTGAAGTAGGAGACATTACTGATGGTTGCCAGAAATCGACGAGTTTCCTTAATACTACCTTTACTGGAGGAGTGAGATTCCACGTCTATATTTGATAAAACCCTAAATTTTGTTCGAAATTGAAGTTAATAAAACTAATGAATGGTATTGTCTTTCAGGAAGTCGGACCTCCAAGTGCACCTCCAATCACGATGAATGGAAGATGGATGGAAGATAGCAAAGATTTTGGCGTTGATGAACAACATTTAATAAATCAAATAAACTCTTTCTCTATCAGCGAACCTAAGTTGTTTGATAATCCAAACACGAAATTAGAACGGATGAATCAAGCTAATGATAGGCATAGTTCCCAATTTCCCATTCTTAACATTAATGTTCATAGCATACATGAAATTCATATTTTTTTCCTATGACAGGTGTATTGATAATGCAAAATCAGAACATGTTAATGTTTTCGCACAAACCTCCATGGATCATATGCAATGCTATAATGTGAGGTAAGATCAGTAAGTTGCATGATATTCATTTTAAAAAAATCCCAGCTTCCTAAAGTGATATAGATTTATTTGTATGATGAAAAAGTGGGCAGAGTGCATGGCAAACATTTGTTGCGTATGATGCATGTTTCCGTTTATGCTTAAATGCATGGGCAAGAGATTGTATGGAAGCACCTGAATTTCTTAAAGATGAATGCAATGTTCTGAGGAATGCATTTGGGTTTGTATTTGTTTGTCACTTTTCCTTCTTAACTAACCAAAAGATAAAATGACTATTGATAAAAATAATCTGGTTTTAGGATACAAAAGTATTTGCTGCAACCACGAGATCATCAGAGTACTAAAGAAAAACATGCTGATTTTTCAGAAGAAACATGTACTAGGAAAGGGAAGAATGTCATTCGAAAGATTAAAGTGGAAGGTGTGGTTTAAATTCAGTAGGTTTATTGTTATTAACTTAGTGTATCTGTTATTTTGTAACATTTAAAGCATTGCTTGGATTTTTGTAACAGTGAGAAAGATTCGAATAATCCCTCAGAAGAAATTTCAAAATACGCATTCTCTAGGGTCTTTGTATGCAAGCGTTGGAGCTCAATACGTTCAAACTGTTTCAGAAATGTTGAAAACAAAAATCAATTCACTGAAAGATTCTTCATTTTCTTGCCCCCAAGAAGGTTGTAACTTGTATTGCTTTAATTGCTAAATCAATGTATTGATAAATCTCATCCTTGGAATATATTTCTATATACAGAAACTACCATGTCATGTTATATTCAGTTGAAAAGTTCTACTATGGAGAAGCAGAAAGACCCAGACTCCATTATCCGATTTCAACCAGGAAACGGCGATTCTTACATCTTGTAAGATTTTTTAAAACTTCTCTTCTAGATATCTAGTCAGTTGTATACATGCGCATTTTTTTCATAGTATTGCAATTTAAATCGCAGTTATCCCGAGAGCCAATCTGATGCTCTTATTGTACAAGTGCACTTGAAAAGGTCATCATCAGTCCAATGCCAAACAATTATTCATATTTCATCCCTAACAGAAGATTATGTATGCTTCCTATTTCTTGCTAATTGCTATTGTTTCAAAACTACCCGTTTCTCTCTTTTTAATATAAACTATTGTCAATCTTGATGCAGGATATTGATAAACTACAGTGGTGGCCACTTTATCTTGCTGATAATGAATGTATTGGAAAAATTCAGCTATCCATTAGTTGTTCCAACAACTCCAACGAGATAAGACCTATTAAGGTATAGATAGCTTTCTTGCATCTATATAATTTCTGTATCAATCCTGCATTTACTCGCTAGTCATAATGCAGAACGATGGACCAGTTGTAGAAACTTTCGTGTATGATCTTGTTTTGGAGGCAGCAATGCGAGCTCAAAATTTTCATTCAAGAAATCTGCATATCTGTGGGTCATGGAAGTGGCTCTTAAATGAGTTTTCTAGTTATTATGATGTGTCTAATACTTACACAAAATTAAGGTATTGCATTTAATTGCAAAAAATCTATGAGCATTAGTAACATCGTCTCTCTGTATTTTCTTCTTTTCAGGTATATTTCATTCATAATGAATGTAGCCACACCTACAAAAGATTGCCTAGAACTTGTATATGAGTTACTTTTATCCGTTATTGAGGACCGCAATAAAAAGAATCTAAACAGACAAGAGGTGTGTGTGTCTACGTTCTCTTAAAAAATTCTATCTCATATTCTCATGTGTATGTTATCGATAAATAAACAGGGAAGTTTGTTATTAGATTGTGAAGCACAAGTAGAGAATCTTTTAGCGACTTGTTTTGAGAACTACAAATCAATAGATGGGCTATCACCGTCAGGATTAGGAGATTTGCATTGTCCAATTCCTGAATTTGCTACACCTGGTTTACTTCCTGCGGTACAAATATATACTCTTCTACATGACATTCTCTCTCAAGAAGCACAGAGTCTATTACGAAAGTATCTGCAGGCAAGAAATCGTTTTACAACAAAAAAATTAACTAAGAACAAATGAATCATTCATTCTCAACTCGATGTGATTACAGACTGCTGCTGTAAAAAGATGCAAGAGGCACATGCTGGAGACTGATGAGTTTGTGACAAGCAACTCTGATGTCATTACAGATTCTATAAATATATCAACAGCGTATCTTAAGATGAAATCTCTGTGCAAGAACATAAGCAGAGAAATTCAAGCTGATATTAAAATTCATAACCAGCACATACTTCCAAGGTTTATTTTTCATTAAATGAACCAGTTTTATTCACTAATTTGTATTTTTAATTCATCTTTCTTAACTGGTGTTGGTGATTTTTGTTTTCCAGTTCGATAGATCTTCCCAATATAACAGCTGTGATTTACAGCAATCACTTGTGCAGAAGACTTCGTGGCTTTCTTAAAGCATGTCCACCATCCAAGCCATCACAACATGTGATTGAACTTTTGACAACAACTGCTTGTTTTGAAAGAGACCTTCATTCATGGAATATCAGGTATGTGAAGTTGATTCTTCTTCAAATCATTGGTTAAAAGATAACTAATGGATATGATAGCATAAAAATCTCATCCAGTTTGATTCAAGGAGGTGTTATTGCAAGAGACCTGTTTCATGACTATATATTATTGTGGATTGAAGACATGCGACTTCACTTGTTAGAACTTTGTAAAGTGGAAAAGGTAATTTTTCAAACATAAAAAAAGACCATTTTTAACCAATTTACTGATAGAAGGGAACCTATTTCAGGTGTCATGGTTAACCACATCAGCGCATTATTCTACCTCGCCGTTTGTAGAGAATATGTATGACCAGATAAAAGTTGCATTGAGTGAGTATGAACTGATAATTAAACGCTGGCCACAGTATTTATCTAATTTGGAAACAGTAAGTTATCAGCAATTATTTTCATTAATAATATGTTAGGATTTCATTCGAGTTCATGGAACAGACTAATTATATGATATGTGCACGTTATTCATAGGTTGTTTCAGACATTGAGCGTGCTATCTTAAAAACAATAGAGAAGCAATTTGCTGAGATATTGTTGCCATTAAGAGATAGTATCCCTCAAAAGCTTGAAAAACATGTACAAAAGCTTGAAAACCATGTACAGAAACTGACAAGACGTCGTCAATCTGTACTCATCTATATTGTTCCTGATCAAGTGAGTTAAAAATTACCAATCATCAAAATTATGAGTTTTCTTCTTCCTGTTACTGTATTTAAAATTATAATTAACTATGCAATTACAGTTGGGAACTTTCGTTAACACCATTAAAAGAATACTAGATGTTTTGCACGGTAGAATCGAGAATATGATGAAATCTCAAGCCTTATCTCTGACTGGAGATAACAAGACAGTCTATGGAGAACAGATGAATGGAATTGTTGTCTTGCTACGGAAAAAGTACAAAAATTATATTCAAGCAATCGTGGAAAAACTCATCACAAATGTTAGTTTGGTCTGCAACATTAGGAAAAATATCTCTTCTTCACTTAAGATATGATTGATAAATATGTGTATTTTTAGGTACAAGCTAATCGAAGCACAAAGCTAAAACAAATACTTGAAGATACAAAGGATGTTGATGGTGAAGCTGACGTCCGTGAAAGGATGCAAGTATTATGCTTGCAAATTTCAGATTCCATCTGTAAGTTGCACAGTGTGTTCTCAAGTAGAGTATTTGTAACTATTTGTCGTGGCTTCTGGGATAAAATGGGTCAGGTGTGTATATATAGATATATTAATTTAACAATTTAAACGAGATTTTTTTTCTCAATGGGAATTAATCTGTCTGACTTCTAATTTTGTTAGATTGTTTTGAAATTTTTGGAGAGCCGAAAAGAAAACAGAATATGGTATAAGGCATCTCAATATTCTTTAACTGTAAGTTTTCTTTCAATTTTCTCTCAGTTAAATTTTGTAAGGGCTTGTAAAGTTCGAATAACATGAAATATGTTGATAATCACCTGCAGGTTCTGGATGATATTTTTGCTTCACAGATGCAGACTCTATTAGGACACTCTCTGCAAGAGAAAGATTTAGATCCACCTCGTTCAGTCATAGAGGCTTGGTCAATTCTATGTTGATATGAAGAAAGAAAAGATGAATTTTGATTTGTAGTTTGTACACATATTTTTTCCCTCGTTAAGAAATTATATTTAAGGCCATCTTCAAAAGAAGCAAATCCAGTTTGGTAATTAAGAATAAACATGGATTTTGATTTATTTGTTCCTTATGTTCTACAATTCTACATGGTATCAGAATGATCTCTTTTAAGAAATTAAAATTGCAAACAATATTGCATCCTGATATGACGAAACAACTAATTGACCACCAATCAAGTAACTCTAAATGAGAGCCCATCAAGCAACTAATTGAGCTTCCTCGACCTCTGGAATAATTATGTCGAGACGCATCATTGACTTGTATGCATCAGGTATTGAAGCACCGGCCTGAACGCAGACCTCAACCACTGCTGGAGCTTTACCATAAAACCTCTTAAGTCTACCAATCAAAGGCTGACTGTAAGAATCTCTTACATGCCATACATAGTTTGGAGGCATCACCTCGTCCAATACAGCATTCTGCCATCCATGCTTGCCGTCTCTCCATTGATGTTTGAATTCCCCACATAGTTTAGCATTGTGACCCCATGGTCCTACATGAACTTCTGAACAATAACCGCAAGCTTTTACCGTGTATTTCTTCATCAACTGCTTCAATCCTCGTCTCACAGTGCTATATGCTTTAACGGTTCTCTGTGCAATTACTTGGGCTTCCAAAGCAGACGTAGGAGGCTCAGCATCGAGTGCTCCATATGTGTCAAGCTCTGTAAGAAGGGCCATAGATTCTTCCGATTGGCTTGGCTTGGGCTCTTCGACATATTCTCCTCTGTCGATAATTTTTTTCCCCAGTATTCGTATTGGTTTAGTCCTCCTACGACAAGGATATTGTGGTATTTCTATACCAGCTTGAATGCATAATTCGACAACTGCAGGAATCCTATCATTCTTAAATCGGGTTTCATGTTTGATACGTTGGCCAAATGGGTCGAACATATGATAAGATTCTATTGGGACGAGCACGTCATTTATGGAACCTCGTATCCATGCATGAAGACTTTTTCTATTCACATTCTTAGAACCACGACAATCAGGAATCCGATGACCAACAGGGCCAATATGAACATCTGGACAATGTCTGTGAAAAATAAAAATAAAATCGATAAGCATCATTTCACACTTAAAAGTGCGTTTAATTAATTAATCCCTGAAAGATTTGCGATTCACTGTCTAAAGTGAATTTTAAAAATCCAATAACCAGTTACCTGCAACCATATACTGGAACCACATGCATGAGCTGTGAGAGGCCTTTGATAAGCACTTTCCATTCTTCCAATACCTCATGAGCAACAGGGATGAGATGAGGCAATAACATCCCATTATTCGGTGGTTCAAGAGGTTTCTCGATACCCATCTGTGCTAGTTTCTTATCTTCTCTTGAAATCCGTTGTATCTTCTTAATCGATATAGGATATGGCTTCTTTTTATTCTTGGGAAGTACAGCAGGGAGATCAACATTCTGGGGACGCTTCCAAATGACCCCTTTATTATTTGCTCGCTTTCTATCACCCCCTTGATTGCCTTGGACAACACCACAAATGCAGGTATAGGGCGCTGCTTTTTGAAGCATTGAGTATCTAATCTGCAGAAAGACGATGTCTTATAAAGAACAAACTAATGTTTAAAACTTTTATGCATCCTAAATCCTAATTAACTTTCCCTAAACCCTAGGCCAAAATCAAATTATAAAAATCCCCCAACAGCAGCAAAAAAAAAATTATGAAAATCTCACAGCAAATAGAAGCTATCAAAAGTGTTAGGAGACCAAAATAAGCTGCAGCACAACAAAAAGATGCTTTAATTGTCGAGAAAGGCATGACTCTTCACTGTGTGCGCGCGGTAAGCAGAACATGATAGATAGCTTTGGGAATTTTATTAGTACCGGTAAGAAGAAATCTAGCCGATGATGAGTAGGGAGCGAGGAGGCGATGGAGGTTGGGAGGTTTGCAACGAACGGAGCCATCGTGAAACTACGGCTGAGACGGAGAGCCGGGGAGGTAAAAAAAACTCAAGATAAGTAGTTAGTTATTTTTAGGTATTAGCCATTTGACGAAGATCCATCTAATTTTATTTACAATTTAGCTATTTAAGTCTTTTGGTCTTAGGTTTTTGCTACACATACCCCCAATATTTTTGTAATTTGCTCTTTGTCCTTGGGTTATTTCTAATCTTCTCCCTTGATTTCCAATTTTTCCGAAGAAGGTACGATTCTCTTGGAGGAAATGTGTTTAGACCCCAGGCTCGAACCATGTGAGTGAGTCAGTGGGTTTTGGCAAAACTCGTCGTCGGGAAGATTATTTGACTGCAAAATACGATTCTTCTGTTCGAACACGGTGAGTGTTTTCTGGAGTGATTCATTTATACTCTTTTCCTATTGATTTCAGTGCTCGTGTCATGTATTTCCAATCGATTTTCTTCTTCTTTTTCTAGCTCGATGTACGAATTTGGTATCGATTTGGGGGTTTCTTGCTCCACCTTTTTTCTTCTTATGGGATTTTCTTTTGGGTGTGGTGTGACCGTGTGAGGTAGCTCGAGATTCTCGTCGGTAGTTTTTCTGATTTATTGAACAAGTTTTTTTTATAATCAAAAGCTTCATCAACATATTCATTTTTTTCTGAATATTCTTATTTAATCAAGTGAGTTAGTAAAAACAGTCTTGATGTTAGTGTGAAGTAGGTTTTCCGGTACATTAATGCTGTTTTTGGATTTTGGAGTATGGATCACAGAGATTTCGCCTGAAAATGTATAATTCTAGTCCACTTCTGCAAGATTTTTCTGTATTTCGTAGTCAACCCCTATACTGCTAACCACTAATTTTTCCTTTTTATTTTTCACTCTTATCATTTTTTTGTGGTTACTTGACTTTTTTTTATGAAGCTAAAGTTTTTTTATATTTGTTATAAGTATAGTTTTTGCCAAGTAATATTTTTTATCTGTTTAGTTAATTCACCCTTCTTTTTGATATCAAAATATGCCTCTCTTCATGATTATGATATTTAGTTACTACTTATTCTCAGAGATGATGACATATATACCCATCAAAACAGTTTTCTAAGGCTATCAAGTAACCAGAAAATACGGGGAACCAAGGAAATCAGAACCAGAAAATGGAAATGAATGGAGATGTTGCAATTCCCTATAATGGAGGAACTAATCAAACCACCCATCCATTAACTTCAAGGCAGAGGTTGCGTTGGACACATGAATTACACGAACGCTTTGTGGATGCTGTTGCACAACTTGGCGGACCAGACAGTATGTACTTCAAATTCTGTTGTAATTTTTTTAGAATCGCATATTAGTTCTTACATGTAAATTGTGAACCGTATATTGTCAGTAACTCATATTAGCCTATCATATTTATCAACCAAACAAGTACGTTATAATTAGTTTCATTTATAAGGTTCATTGTCATGGATGTCAGTCATTACTCCTTGACTATTTAACTCTCTTTTTGACAAAGTCAAATTAAGATTAGTAAATAGTCATCTTTTTACTTCTCAGTTTGTTAATTTTTCTACAAAATTGAGGTCGATTGTAACCAATTCGATAAAATGGTAAAATATTATATACTCGAGTAGATTTCATATGCTTCTAAATATGTATACACTATACAAAAGCATATACTCGAGTAGATTGTAGACAAAATTGAGGTTGATTGTAACCATAACTCTTAATCTTGTCAGAATGCTTGTGCACTCAGCACTTCTAGTTTTCTGCCAACTCCTTACAAACCTGTGTTAAAATTGTTCGATTTTTATTTAGAATGCGGAATTTTGGTGACATGAATAATTTTATCATTCAGTTAAATGATTATTTTTTCCCACCATTGCTACAATTTCTACCTTTGTAGTGATTATTTTTTGCATCCTGAATCTAATTACATTTTGTTGGAGCACACAAACCTTTTTAATCCTATAAGTTTTTTTTAATAATTAATATAACATTACATATTTACATCTATATTCACCAATTACTAATTGCTTTCACCTTTTGCAAATATGAATATGTCACATCTAATAGTTTCAGATTAAAGTAATTGGTCATTTATGCAAGTCCAGACTTCCGATTCAAATAATAATATGTCTTAGGATGAATCTTTTGAATGATTGTACACCATTCTGCTATAACTATCACATTTTCAGATAAATAAATAGGGATGATGTTATGTTTTCAGGGGCTACCCCAAAGGGTGTTCTTAGAGTCATGGGTTCCCAAGGATTAACTATATACCATGTCAAAAGCCATTTACAGGTACTCTTTGTTGTATGATTTAACGTTTTAGTGGATTTCCAGACATTTTTTGTTTTAGATTTTTTACCTAACAGTTTTTTCGTATGTTATCTCATTGCCTCTAGAAATATAGACTTGCAAAATATCTTCCTGATTCTTCATCTGATGGTAAGAAATTTCTTCCATTTCTACGTGTTTGTTGTTGTTATGAGTGTAGATTTCTTTTATCATGTATTGACATATAACAAGTGCACTCCTTTCATATTCTAAAGACATTAGTTGTTCTGTGATATATAGGTTTAAAAGCTGAGAAAAAGGATTCAGGAGATCTATTATCAAACCTTGATAACTCTTCTTCGTAAGTTTTTATTTTGAAATGGTAAATTTAGTCATTAATGAAAAGAAGACTACGGAGAAACTGTGCAATAGACTTCTTGAATATGAGTTGAGATATATAGAATGAAAGACCTGGTATGGAGTATTAAATGTTAAGTATGTTCACACCATAAATATAAGAGAAATCCATCCCCTGCAGTGTAATATACCATGGAAGGGTAAAACCGTTGAGTAATATACGAAAGTTCACCTAATATACCTAGGTAAATTTGCCGTAAGAGTATAAGCACAGTAGCACACACTAGGACTATAACATATCAAATAATGTTTGTAGCAAAATGGCTTTTTCTAGTGATTTAATTTTCTGACTCTAAGTTATTATTTATACTCTTATTGATTGGCTACCTGAAATTGATCTTGATGCCATTTTTTTATTCTGTCAGTGGGTCACAAATAACTGAAGCAATGAAATTGCAGATGGAGGTGCAGAGAAGGCTTCATGAACAATTAGAGGTCAGTTTATCTTTCTCTAAGTGAGTTTGCAATCAATCCATCAAGACGAAGTTCCTAAAGAATAAAAGAAATCACATGTAGCATATTATTTGAACTTTTAGATTCAAAGGCAACTGCAACTACGCATTGAAGCCCAGGGCAAGTACTTGAAGAAAATAATGGAAGAGCAGCAAAGGCTCAGTGGAGTTCTTTCTGAAGGGTCCCGATTGGAAATATCCAAACCTGATCCTATCGACCAATGCCAAACATCAGAGAAAAACAAACCCTGTACACCCACACCAACATCTGAGTCGCACCTACATGTTAAGTCTACAAATGGTGCTGGAGTAGTAGATGGTGTGTTAAAATGTCTCTCAGGAGCTGATGAAGACTCTTTATCATCTTGCCATGAGCCATTGACTCCAGACTCCAGCTATCAAATTGTTTCACCATCAAGAAGCCCAGAAAATGAGAAAGTAATCAAAAGACAGCGTAGCTCTATTGAGTTTGGGCAACAAGTGAATTGAGATTTCATTGCTTTTCATTATGTTTTCTTGAATTCAGTCCAGTCTTAGATTTTCTGCCGATATCTTCTGTAACTTTCGTTTGTGGTAGCATTTTCGATGCAAATTCTTGAGTAAGTAGCCTTTGTTTAACTGACAAAATGCTTATTCTTCACTTATTTAATGAACTATGTTATAATCAACTTTATCAGTCAGGATCTTTGGTGTTCGTTCATTTGAGCCTTCAAGGTTCAGGATATTCTGTATTTCTGCCAAACCTGCTTTCTAATCTTGATAAAAATACTACATGATTAGTGATTACTAGTATGTATAGTATTGGAATATAGTGATTTTTTGGATTTACATCATAAATTTTTCATCTCTATTCTCTACCATTGTTAATGATTTTTTTGATTTACATCATGTATCCATCATAATATGTTTTTCAAATTGTTTATGATTGTAAGCTAGACAAATTTAATTCTCTATCCAATTACGGTCTCTACTTTCTTGGAGTTGCACCAAATTATACCTCTTCAAAGACAAGTTCTCTACTAATTAATTAAACATCTGCTTGTATTTTCTTAGGATACTCTCTTTTATAGAAAGGTTTGACATCCTAGGTGGTGAGAGAGGATCTCGCATCCTGAGACATTACCAAAAACCCACACCCTAGCACGCAAAGAGGGGGGGAATACTGATAGTACAAGGTCCAACACACAGACCATAGTACTAAAAGACGTATCCCAAGATATCTAATACGCAGAGGAGGGGGGAGTACTGGTGATACAGTATCCCGAACTCGGTCACAACTTACCAGCAACTAGAAGTCCGGATAGCCTAAGATGAATTGAGTTACCTATTCTAGGGTTGGGGAGGTCCCAAGTCGAATCTTAGGAAGATCGACTTTCCTGAGGTCAGAAGTCGATCCCCAGAAAGTCGATCTCTGGAAAGTCGATCTTGGGCCCCGATCTGATCAGTTAGGCAGTTAGGCGGTTACTGTCCTAATGACCAGATTACCCCCATAAGAATTCCTATAAATAGGAGGCATCCCCCATTCATTAGAGGCGCGCAGGTCATTTGGAGCGAAAGGAATCCTAGCGAAGCAGAGCTCTGCGCACTTGAGTCCCGGTCCGATTTCCCGCGGAGTTCCCTGCTTGGCGCTTGTTTGCGCGTCTTGGAGTACTGGTCGGGTTTCACCCCCATCACTAGGGTTTGGGTTAGCAATAACTAAATCTAACCTAATCACCCATACTCATCATCCAGACAAATCAAACGATTGATACCTTTTTGATGATACCCTCGTCCACTGGATCGAGTGGCTCAACAAAAACATCAACGGACCAGATATATCCAATCTTGGTTCGTCGACGGTCTTAGGAGTAGCAGAAGGTCCATAAATATTGGTCTCTTAAGTGGATAAATGGAACGAAGGCATAGTTTAAGTGGATAAATATTTATGGACTTTCTTCACTCATCGCTTATTGAAGATCGGAACATCATTCGTAATGGAAGACGAGAACATGGAAGATAGAGATTGGCTAGTTCCGACCATGATGAAAGATGTGAGAAAGATCAACAATAGTGATTTCGGCAAATAACGGTGTGTTATACTCTTTATTCATGCATATATATATATATATATATATACATACATTCGAGATGATTATTAATAACCAATGTAAAATATCTTAATATGTTGATAATAGAAAATATGTTAATATGTTAATAATAGAAAATATCTTAATATACTAATAATATGCTTAAGACATGTTGTACAAATAATCATCAGGGCCGGCTATAAATTAAATCTCCTCTCCAAATGTGAGTTTTTTTCTAGCTAGCTTGTTGTATATTCTATTGAAATCGATTGATGTCCAATAAAAAAATTAGGATCGATCACGTCAGATATCTTATCTCTTCAGTCTTCATTGTCTATTTTGAATATAAATATTGAAAAAAATATTCAATTTTCGTTTTGAATGAAAAACGAAAATAAAAATAATTTGGTCAATCTATCTTGAAAAATTATAATTAAAATTGAAGATTGATTTTGTATCACATTAAATATATCATAATTAAAAAAGAATACAAATACAAATACAACGACTTAAGATCGAGATAACATATCTAACTACACTTGTGACGATGGACCGACGAATGAGATGTTTGAACCTCATTTTCATAGACGAAATTTTGAGTTTACTAATCTCCCCATATACATACTAAATAAATAGATCTAGTTTGAGCAGATAATTATAAAATATGATTTTGAATACTGATAGAACACCTATTGCCAAATTGGAATGTGACATATACAGCACACAAATTGAGAAAGCTCTTCAACCTTGACGATTCTATAAATAGAGAAAGGTGTTCGATCAATGTACTCCATTCTCGAATCTTTGATCTTCCCTCTATTTTCTATAAACCCTAGTTAGATTTTCAAAAACCAACAAAAACGATCACTGAACCTAACCTGTTTTTCAATTGGAAGAGGAGGAGGAGGCCCAGAACTCGTGAAGGCGGTCTTAAAAATAAATAAAAATAAGGTCAGACTTGAGAGGAGTAATAAATAATAATGATTGTCATTATTATTTATTTATCATACCTTTATTTTCCATTGCGATAATTCATAACTCATCGCTTTCCCCTTCCTCGATCGGTCGTTCCTCAATCCCGAATCTTTTTCTTTATATATATATATATATACAACGTAACCCTCGATGGATCCATCGGCAACTGAGACAAAGAGAGAAGAGATCGGAGAAGATATCTGCGTCGACGAGGATGAAAATAGTCGTGAGGGAGTTCGATGCCGAAAAAGATTACCAAGGAGCCCAAAAAGTGGAGGCGATGAGCGATGTCGGCGGAAGTGGTTCCGGGATTTCACTCACCACCGATCTCCTCGGCGATTTAACCTCGCGCGTTCGTCACTCGCCACCCTACCTCATGCTGGTACGTACGGTAATACGGTATTATCATCTTCGATTCGATCTCTTCTAGCTTCTTCTCTCCTCCGTGTGTTTAATCGGCAAATATCGAATGATAGGTAGCGGAAGTAACATATTCCGAGGAGGAGGAGGAAACGGTCCGCACGGAGATCGTCGGAGTAATCCGTGGGTGTGTCAAAGTCGTTACATGCGGTAAGAAAACCGATACTCAAATCACTTCAACCAAAGTCGCCTACATTCTTGGTCTGCGTGTTTCTCCTAATCATCGGTAAGCTCACCGATTGTGACGATAAAATATGCATGCATGGATGAATCAATTAAATCTTAATCAATGGTGGATTGTGCAGAAGGATGGGAGTTGCACTTGAACTAGTGACCAGATTGGAGCAATGGTTCAGAGAGATGGCCGGAGCGGAATACGCGTACGTTGCGATTGAAAAAGATAACGAAGCATCAGTGAGTCTATTCACCGAAAAGTGCGGTTACGCCGTGTTCCGATCACTTTCCATTCTGGTTCACCCTGTGTTCAGGCATCACATTAACACCCCACGCCAGGTCGTTATCAGAAAGCTTGAATCTCATCAAGCCGAAGAACTCTACCGTCTTCACTTCTCCACCACTGATTTCTTCCCACTTGACATAAACACAATCCTCGATAACCCTCTCTGCCTCGGTACCTTCCTCGCTGAAGAATTAGGAGGGGAGTCGTGGGCTGCCGTGAGCATATGGAATTGCATGGAGGTTTTCCGACTTGAGGTGACAGGAGTGTCGAAGATGAAACGTGGATTAGCAAAGGTGACAAGAGTGTTGGATAGAATGTTTTCATGGTTGAAGATACCATCTTTCCCCAACTTGTTCGCACCTTTCGGATGTCATTTCTTGTTCGGAATCACCGGTGAAGGTCCCCTCGCGACGGATCTACTCACGGCGCTCTGCACCCATGCGCATAATACTGCAAGAGAAGGGGGATGCGAGTTGGTAGTCACCGAGGTTGGCAGTTCCGATCCTCTCAAATCGGGAATTCCTCACTGGAATGTTCTGTCCTGTGACGCGGATCTTTGGTGCATTAAACGACTCAGTAAAGACGGCGGCGGTGTCGCTTTGTGGACGAAAACGGATCTGGGCCAAACCATCTTTGTGGACCCAAGGGAGGTTTGATGTCTGATTTTATTTATCATTGTTGACTTTATAAATTTATTATTCATGACAACTTTAACAAGGGTGTGAATGGAATTTTCACTCTTTTGTTTGTTAATTAGTTTGGTCTTTTTCCGTCCGACTTTTTATACGCACGCACTCATTTTCAATAACCTCGACGTTGACATGCGAATATTACCATTTTAATATTACTCTTTTTTAAAATATCAGTACACCATAATCATTGATGACGAGTTATATTGCCGTATAAATAGACTTCTACTTATACAACCATAATGAACACATAAAGATCGATTAACTCAACTGTTCATAATAACTATTAAGATCGATTTTTGAAAATTTCTATATATATTATATAAATTTCAAATGAAAATCCATTATTTCATGACTGAATGAGAACTTTGATTATAAAATTAACTTTCGCTTGATTTAATCTTGTATAATAATTTTTTAACAACAATCTTGAGTAATCTATTCTGATTTATGTGGGTTGAAATTGAAATTAAATAAATAGTTAGGATTGAGATTTTCATCTGAAACTTAAGCATATATTGATCAAATACGGAAAATGAAGTTTAATCGTTATAAAGGATGTGAACATTGTATATGATTTTATATCCTATAAGAATTGAAGCACAATCTTTCACATATTGAAATACAAGCTATACGTTTATGAGAGTCCGACCTTTTGAGGTTTCAGTTCTTGGTCAGTTAGTCAGGATTATAGTTGTATAAGAGATAAACAATGTTTTTACATTTACTATACTTGCATTTTCCTATATTCTGTAATCTTAGACTATGTTTTCAGTAATGAAAGTTTTAATTTTTCAAAAAAAAAAAAAAAAAGAACTTTAATCATATGGTATCCAAATCAGAGTATATATGTACATTATACAATGTACATATATTGTATTGTAACATGACATTACATAGCAAGATTTAGTTGGACCCATGCTATTTTTATTATCTCGCCAAAGTGATTTTTTTTTGCTTATTATATGGATTAGACAAAATTTTGTTTATTACCTTATGGTTCAATTATTCATGTGTTAATAATTCATCTCTCCAATCTCTCTTTCTCCACTCTTGAGAGGGGGGGGGGGGGCGATTTCTTCACCCCCCTTCCTCCTTTTTCTCTTTTTTCCATAAGTTCCTCCTTGCAAGATTTGTCGTTACCAGGTTCCTTGTTATCGTCTCGACAACGTCGTTCAACCGATTATAATTAACACAAATCAAAGATATGTCGCATCAGGTCTCCTATTACAGTTGTTACAATCGACCTGGACTTAGAGTTGGTCACGGCTCATCTTAAGAAGGAATTGGAGTTATCAGAAGAAAGGAACCAATCTGTATAAGAAGAACCAACTGGGGACAGAGAAGAACCAACTGTGGTCAGAGGACAACGACGCAAACGGACCACCGAAAATAATGATTATATCTATTATTAGTAAGTAATAAACTAGCAATAAATTAGCAGTTACAATGTAACCCCCAAGTTACAATTCTAAATAGTCTATTATCTCTTTAAATAGTCTAGAATTTTAAATAAAAAGTATCAATTAATCCATCAAAAATCCAGTCTTTAACCTCCGGCTCCTTAGGGAGAAATCTTCCCCAACCTCCAGCTCCATCAAGGAGAATTCTGTTCGCTCGCGCTTACCATCCTCCGGCCTACCACGGCTACACGTTACATTGGTGCTTTCAATGAATCTTTGATCAAGCCATATACAACCTGTGATAGTCGGGAACGACTGTAATCATTTTTAAAAAAATCCAAGGCATGTTCCAAGCCCCGATTGGATCCATCGCAGGGAAGCAGATCGTTCTAAGTTCTTGTCATTCCATTAATCTGTTTTAATTTTGTTTTTTTCGTATAACAAATGACGACAGATGAAGACATACCAGAACCAATGAGGAGACTGATAGAGACACTCGCCAGGAGGACGTAGAGGAAGAGGCGCGCCGGTTGGAGAACGTGTGTGAGGAGGCACGTCGGTTGGTGGATGACCTGGAGATCGCGAGAGCTGGGCCGACGGAGGAAGAACTTGAACCACCGGAAGAGCAGGGTAACGGCCAACCAACAACCATGGTGGAAAGGGCGTCGGATCCGTTATCCGAGTACCTGTCTGAAAGACTACGTGACCTAATCTGCAATTCAGCGGAGGATGTGGGTTATTTAGCAATTGGTTATTTAGCAATAGTTAAGTTAGTAGAGGGTATTCTAGTCTTTATTATTAGTTAAGAGTGTGAGGGTATTCTCGTCTATTCATATTGTAATAACCCTATATACCCAAAATCGCTGGTACTGTTTCATTTCAAGAATTAAATTAAGAAAAAGGTTTTACAACCAAGCTACTGGCTGAAGCAGCCTCCCTATTTCCCATCTGTTCCTCCATTAATTAATCGTCTTCCTCCTATTACTGGTGCTTTCAATTTCTTCCTGCCGGCGTGTGCTCACCACATTCAGCGGACAGTGGATTTGCTGGAACTTCTGAAGATCTTCAGAAGAAGGAGTTGTTCTCCTACAAAAAAAATACAAAAAAGCTCATCAAAAGCATGTTCTGTGCTTAACAGATCCAAACAAGGGACGTATAATTCTTGATATATTTCTTATAACCATATCTGAAAATCAAATTAAATTTCAGATCCTTTGAGACGTTGGGGAGATCTAAAGAAGGATTTGTGACCTTTAATCACATAAAAAAAAATCTACCAGGGCATGTTCTAGGCTATAACTAGATCCCAATACAGGCAATTATCTTTCCTTGATCATTTTATATATTATCAATTCTGAGAGAGTAATATTTCAGATTACTAGCATGGCTGAAAGCATGGACATTCAAATTAAAAGAGTTCAAGCCAAGCAAGCTATTGAGGATGAAAGGTTGAGCAAAATGGAAAACACCCTAGCACAAATGGCAGGGGCTTTGGGGAGAATTTCAAACAGAGAACCACCTAGACGGAGCACTAGCGAAGAGCCCAAACCTGAATACAAAAAATCAGTTCGAACAGACATGCCAAAATTCGATGGGTCTAATGTCCAAGGATGGGTATACAAAGCAAAAAAATATTTAAGATATCACAATATTCCAGATGAAGAGAGAATCACTGTAGCAACATTTAATATGGAAGGTGAGGCTCTAGAATGGCTGTTATGGGCTGACAGAAATAACGCAATTAAATCTTGGTTGGATTTCATTGATGATATTATCACAAGATTTGGAACTTCAGCATATGAAATTCCAGCAGGGAGACTGAGCAAGTTAATTCAGACAGGGACAGTAAAAGAGTACCAACACAAGTTCGAGTCTATGACAAATAAAGTAGATGATGTCAACCCTCAAGTGATAAAAGAAATATTCATGTCAGGGCTGAAAGACGACATCCAAACGGATGTAATCAAAGCTAAGCCCACCAGTCTGGTGGAAGCTTTTGCATTAGCTCAGTTGTATGAGAAAGTAGATTTGGGGACTGATATAGACAGATTCTGCCCAAGTCAAGCTATAGTACCTTATGCATCACCAAACCCTATACCTCAGAAAACCAATAGTGGGCAGATATCCACTTATATTCCACCAAACAAGAGGGAATTATCACTACCTTCTAATATGACTTCTACATCTAAAGGGCCTATGGTGAGACAGAAATTAAATCCAACAGAGATGAGAGCCAAGAGAGCAAAGAATGAATGTTTCAACTGTACTGAAAAATGGGAGAGAGGCCATAAATGCAAGGGCAGATTATTCTTGTTATCAGCAGATGGCAACTATTTTGCTGAGTACACTGACCCATTAGAAGAGGAGGAGAGTTTTGTAGATGTCGTGGAAGAAATTAGAGCTGAAACCACACACATCAGCATGCATGCACTAGAAGGGCACGTTAGCCCTGAAACTTTGAAATTAACTGCCATTATTAATAATTGCAGGGTTTCTGTACTGATGGACTCTGGCTCTACACATAATTTCCTACAGTGTGGAGTGGCTGATTTTTTAAAATTACCTGTGACCCCAATCCTGTCATTTTTGGTGTCTACGGGCAGCGGGGCCTATCTTAGATGTGATAGAATATGCAAAGGAGTACATCTGGAAATTCAAGGAGTCATTATGGTGGTGGATTTATTTGTATTAGACTTAGCTGGGGCCAACTTGGTTTTGGGCATACAATGGTTCAAATCGGTTGGCAAAGTTTTGTCAGATTATACCGATATGGCTGTGGAATTTGATTGGCAAGGTAGAAGAATCAGATGTGTGGGGGAGACATTAATTTCAGACCAACCTTACTCTACAAATGAACTAAAAAACCTGGCAGCAACATCTGTGAATGCTTTTTTTTGCAGGCTACAATATGTAGAGGATTCTGAAAATTTATGTGAAGAAGACATTGTGAAACAGGGACACAAGGAATTAGAGCTGAAATTAGAGGAATTTCATGATGTGTTTGAGGAGCCAGTTGGGTTACCACCCACTAGGAGTCAGAACCATCAGATTCATTTACACCCCTCGGCACCACCAGTCAGTGTGAGACCTTACAGACAAGCCTAATTTCAGAAAGATGAAATCGAAAGAATTGTTCAAGAGATGTTGAAACAGGGCATAATTAGGGAGTGCTGCAGTCCATATTCATCTCCCATACTTTTGGTAAAAAAAAAAGATGGAACTTGGAGGCTTTGTGTAGATTATAGAGCGCTAAAATCCATTACCATCAAAGATAAGTTTTCCATTCCAACTGTGGATGAGTTATTGACTGAACTCAAGGGTGCAAATTTTTTTTCTAAGCTTGACTTGAGGTCAGGTTACCATCAGATTCTAATCAACCCAAAGGATATTGAAAAAACAGCTTTTAGGATCCATCAAGGTCATTATGAGTTTTTGGTGATGCCATTTGGCTTAACAAATGCACCAGCCACTTTTCAAGCTACAATGAACAGAATTTTCAGACCTTTATTGAGGAAGTATGTATTGATTTTTTTTGACGATATATTAGTATTTAGCCCTACGATGGACAGCCATATCTTACACTTAGAAGAAGTGTTGGGAGTATTGAGAAATAATTCCTTATTTGCAAAAAAAGCTAAATGTTCATTTGGGAAGAGTGAGCTACAGTTCTTGGGTCACATTATTTCGGGGAAGGGAGTCCAACCTGATCCTGAGAAGGTAGAAGCTATTCAAGCTTGGTCCATTCCAGCCTCGATCAAAGGGTTAAGAGGGTTTTTAGGAATTTCAGGTTATTATAGGAAATTCGTGAAGAATTATGCACATCTGGCTGCCCCTCTAACTGACTTATTAAAGAAGAACAATTTTATATGGACCAAGACAGCAACCAATAGCATGAGAACACTAAAGCAGGCCTTAACACAAGCCCCCGTTCTTAGCCATCCAGATTTCAGCCAAGACTTTGCAATTGAGACAGATGCTAGCCAAGGAGGTATTGGTGTGGTACTCATTCAGAATGGGCACCCTATTGCCTATTACAGTGCTAAACTCTCTGGAAGGATGCTATTAGCATCAACTTATGTTAAGGAGATGTACGCCATAACTCAAGCCATCGGGAAATGGAGACATTATTTATTGGGTCACCATTTTGTGATTCACACTGACCATCACAGCATAAAGAACATGGTCTCTCAGATTATACAAACACCAGAACAATAAAAAATTTTATGCAAACCGTTAGGCTACAAATATTCAATACTCTACAAGCCCGGAAAGGAAAATAAGGCAGCTGATGCCCTATCTCGAAAATTTGAGGAGGTAGGCAACCAAGAAGCTCAAGAAGGCTCTATACTCAGTCTATCTAGGGTGGTTAATTCTTTGGTGGAAGAAGTGCTGAAGGAACAAAGGGTTTCAGAGAGGTTGGGGGAACTTAAAGCTAGCATTGAACAAGGGTTAGAAAAAAATATAAAATTCAGAGTAAGGGATGGCTTCATTTTCTATAATGGAAGGTATGTGGTAGTCCAAGATTCCCCACTGATTGCAAAAATACTGAGGGAGTATCACGACAGCCCAATAGGAGGTCATTCTGGGACAGAAAGAACCAACAAGAGGATTAAACAACTATTCTGGTGGAAAGGTATGAATAAAAAAATAAAAAGCTATGTACAAGAGTGTTTGGTATGTCAAATGATGAAATCCCAAACCTCCAAACCTCAAGGTCTTCTCATGTCACTTCCAACCCCAAACAAGGTATGGCAAGACATCTCTACTGATTTTATAACCCACCTACCCGGCATTAAAGGAAGGTTTGTCATCACAGTAGTTGTAGATAGGTTGACAAAATTTTGTCACCTTGGGGCTCTACCTGCGGGTTACACATCAAAGATGGTTTCTAAATTTTTTGTTGATCATATAATAAGACTACATGGAATTTCTTCAACAATTATCTCAGATAGGGATAAGGTATTTACTAGCAGCTTCTGGAAAGAAATACACCGGCTAAGTGGAACAACACTCAAGCTATCCACTGCTTATCACCCTGAAACAGATGGTCAAACTGAAGTCATTAACAGGGGAATCGAAATGTTCCTAAGATCTATTGCCTTTGAGAAACCTAAGAGATGGTTAGAAATGTTGCCTTGGGCTGAATTATGACATAATTCAACTTTTAATGTATCTATTGGTATGACTCCATTCATGGCCTTATATGGGAGAGAAGCAAACACCTTCACTGAATTACCAAGAGAGGAGGGCACTAACCTATCTATGACAGAAGAAATGGGAAGAAGAATGGAAATTGTGGAATTAATCAAGATCAATTTAGAGAAAACCAAAGAGGAAATGAAAAAACAAGTGGATCGACATAGAATTCAAATTGAATTTCAGGAAGGGGATTGGGTCTTTGTGAAGCTAAAACCCTATCGACAGATGTCTGTGGCTTACAGATTCCATCGCAAGCTATCACCTCGATTTTTTGGTCCATTCCAAATCGGAAAAAAAATTAGTATGGTGGCTTACAAAATTAAATTACCAATTAATAGTGCTATTCATCCTATTTTCCATATTTCAGTGTTGAAACTATATGTTGGTGTGAGGGTTCGCCGGAGCTAGCTCACCGTCCAACCTAGTACAAGTGTCTCTCTCTCTCTCTCTCCGAATTATCAACCCCTTCCCCAGGTGGACCAGGGGAGGTATTTATAGCCTTCACTCGCTGTCCTTGGGCCTCGTGGGCTCGTACGTCGGGGCCCGTCCGTCCGTCTGGGCCGCCGACCGGGCCGGTTCGGTCCATGGGCCGCGGTCCGCGGTCCATGGTACCAACAGTACTCCCCCTTCCTCGGCGGGCCGGGGCCCGGGGCCGTCCGCCCCCCTTTCGCCCCCCACCCACCTTCATCAATGCTCCTCGATCCTCAGGCCCATCCTCCTTCCCTTTCCTATAAATAGGCTGCTTGAGTCTCCTATTTTTTGCATCACCCCTCCTTTCCGCTATGAGTGCTCGAGATATCCTCGAGGAGTATGGTCGCGAAGTGCAGCTTCAGCATGCCACCTGGGCCCTGTGTCTGCTGTCGCCTGCTGGTGTTCCCAATAGTGTGGCCGTAGCCGAGACTCAGCGCCTCAACGCCGTGTTGATCGACGTCCACCGTCGTCTCTCCCAGATTCGCCGCTCCGACATTCTCGCGGAACTTCCTCCCGTCACCTAACCTGATACCTCGGGCTCTGCTGGCACCTCGCGTGCTTTCCGTGCGCACGGTACGACCGCCGCTCCTGCTGCTGCCGCCGACCCTGATCCTCTGCCAAGGCGTCGTCGGCCGCGCGGCCCTCGCCGTTCCCGTGGGTCTTCGTCCCTCCCGGCTAATGACCTGCGTCACTTCCTGTCGGGGTCCTCGAAGCCAGCCCGTTAAGCCTGTCCGGGGGACGTCCGCGACCGCGACCACGTTCATCCGGGCTGTGGGTCTGCCTCCACGGGACGACGTGTGGGGCGCGCCTCGTTCTTCTTATCTCCTATTTCTTTTTTGTATCCGGACTAGCTGTTGTTATGCGTTGTGTATTTTTTCCCGCCGTACCACCGACCGTTGTAACACTTGTTTTAATTTAATGAAAATGCCTTCGTTTTTTTTCCTTTCGTTTTGACTGTCTTCGCACGTCCGTGCAGATTCGCGCTTCTCGGCGTCTTCTGTCGACGTTGCCCGCATCCTTCTCGAGCTCTGCCCTCGTACGTCGCGACGGGTCCCCCTTTCGCCGACTCGGGCGTCGGCTCGTTACGTCATCTCGTTGGTGGGGTCCGCCTGTGGGCTCGTCTGGACACCCCCACCACGTTCCTCCTGCATCGTTCGGCCGTTGGACACCGCCGAGCCTACGTCGGGCGCTTCTCCCCCGCCTCGTCGCCCGCGTCGGTCCCTGGCTTTCACCCTGCCCTCCGATGGACCGGCTCCTGGGCTCCCTCGGGGCCCCCCCGGCCCATCCGATCCTGACCACTCCAGGTACGCGACGCTTCGTCTTCCGCGCCCCCCTGAACCCTTATATAAACCCCCCTTTGCCTCTCGCGACTGACTCTTTCTCTCTTTTTTTCTCCGACCTTCTCCCTTCCCAGGTTGCTAATGGCCTCCGCTTCCTCCTCCGATTGCGTCCAGGCCGCGGCCGGCGCCCGCACTCTGGTCTCGTCGCTTTTTGTCGCCCCTACCAGCAAGGATCCCATATCCACCGTCGGGGTCGACATGATCCGGGAGGCGTTGGCGAAGATGGGCCAACCGGATCTGCCTTTTACCGAAGCCGGTGACCGCCTTGCCTCCGATCCGCCGCCGGGCATGGTCGCCCTTTACACGCCTTTCGCTGATGCCGGTCTCGTTCTCCCGCTTCCCCCTCTGGTGGCCGAGGCGATGCACTTCTGCGGTGTCGCAATCTCTCAGTTTCCTCCGGCCGCCATCGACCGCCTGATGATTTTCGACCTTCTCTTGCGTCGGGCCGGCTGCCACGTCTGCCTACAGGTCTTCCTGATATGGTTCACGATGACCGCTATGACCACCGACCCCCGCCGTGTGCTAGTCGCTCAGAGATCCAGCGGCGTCCTCTTCGATCAGCTGGTCGACCGGTCTCACCACTGGCGGGACCGCTTCTTCTTCGTCCCCGTCAGCGCCCTTGGGTCGTCGGAGTCGGACGCGGACGTCCCCACACGTTGGGATTTGTTAACGTCGTTGAAGACTCGGACCGCCGCTCCTGCTCGAGATGGCTTGGACCCCATGGCCGCTCTCACCCAGGATGTTCTTATCGAGATTTACCGCCACGGGCCCGTCAATGCCCGGACGCTGGCCTCCACCTGGGCCTACGATGACCACATGGCGTTGCCTGTGAAGACGCCCTATTTTCGGGACGGCCCGCCCCGGCGTCCGAAGAAGAGGCTGGTCGACGAAGTGCGGTTCGAGGCTCCGGCTACTTCCCCTCCCGCCGACACTCTCAAGGTCGGGCCTGACGCTTCTGCCCGTTTGGACGCCGGCCTTCGAGACACCCGGTCTGACCGACGACAGAGGAAGAAAGCTCGGGCCGAGAAACGTAAGTCGGTCGCCGCTGCCATGGGGTCGGTCCTTATTGAGGATTTGGACTCTCCCGAAACCAGCCACTCTAGTCCTCCGCCCAGTGGGGCCCTTGACCACCTCTTTCTGTCCGGGTCGGATCCCGAGCTCTTGGATACCGAGCCCTTTAAGTCTGTCATGCGGGATTTCCAGAAGACGTTCGACTGCTGCACTGCCCCCGTCGATCCTGCGTCCTCCTTGCCGCGCCTTGGTGGGATCTTCAAACAGAGACTTGCGGACGTTCGTGCCTGGCTGACGCCCGAGGATGAATTCGTTCGACTGCGCGCTCGTCCTCCTTCGGCCGTCGACCTTGACCTGCACCATCTGATGCTGTAACTTTCGGTCCTTACCCAGGTTCGGCTGGAACAGGGCGCTGAGCTGGACGGGGAGCTTCAGCGAGTGCGGGCCGACCTTGTTGTCGCTAGGACCGACCTTGTTGCTGCGAAGACCGAACTGGACGCGGTCAAGCGTGAACGGGATCTCCTGACCGCCGACGTGTGCCGGGCTACGGAGGAAGAGAAGGCTCGGGCTGTTGCCGCGGAGAGGGCCGCGAAGGACGTTCAGGATGCTTTTGTCAAGGCCTTTGTTCCCGCCTTCGAGGACCGCTTGGCTGGTATGAAGAAAGACCATGCCGCCCTGATGGCGGACTCCAAACGCAGCGGTTTCTGGAAAGGTTACGTGCACGGACGCCAGATGAGTTCGCTTGTTTACCCGCCCCTGTCGCGCGCCGTTGTGCCCCGGAGCCGTAACGAGTGGGCCGGCTGGGAAGAGACGGGCGTTCCCCCCTATCAGCCTTCCGTGGATGTGAGCGACAGCGAGGAGCAAGATCTTGAGGCTGACTTCCCCGACTACGTGGACCCTCCCCTTGAGTAGTCGGCCCGTAGCGAATGTTTTTTTTTCTTTTTTCGTACGGGAAGAACAATTATCCCTGTATTGTAATAACACTTAACTTTTTTCCTGCTTTTTTACTTGCTTGTTTTCTCTCGCTTTTTGCTCGGCCGTTGATCCGCTTGCCTTGGCTCGGCCGTCGGTCGTTTTCCTCTTCCTTTAGCTTTCGTTTCCCTACTTAACTTTCGCTTTCGCCCTTCCTCTTCCTTCAATCATTTTACTTGTCTTAGAGAAGCGGCCTGGGCCCTTCGGACGTTCCCGTGTGGCCTTTCGGCCCCGGGGACCTTCCGTTGGCCTTTTCGGCGGGCTTCTCCGGTTTTCGTTTGCTCGGGGAAACGGCCTGGGCCGTACGGATTGTCTCGTGTGGTCGTCCGACCTTGAGACTTTTCCGCCGGCCTTTTCGGCGGGCTTCTCCGGCTTTCGTTTGCTCGGGGAAACGGCCTGGGCCGTACGGATTGTCTCATGTGGTCGTCCGACCTCAAGACCCTTCCGCTGGCCTTTTCGGAGGGCTTCCCCGTTTTCTTTTCATTAATGTTCTTTTAATGGATGCACTCCGGGTGCTTTTTATTGAGCATCACGTGCCGTGGTCGGGGGGCGCCCGACGTTAAACAAGATAAAATAGGAGAAGCTGTCTCGCGCGCGTTCCGCTTTACCGTCTGTACTTCTCCAAGTTGTCGGCATGCCACGTCCTTTCTATCTCCTGCCCGTCCTCGTACCCCAGGCGAAAGATGCCCGGCTGAATCTCGTCCGTGATGACGTACAGACCCTCCCATCTTGCTGATAATTTCCCCTTTGTCTGGTCGACTCCCGTTACCTTAGCGTTTCTCAACACCAAGTCCCCTGGTGCTAAATTCTTGTCGGCCACTCTTTCGTTGTGGTACCTTGCTACCCTTCGTTTGTAAGTGAGGTCCCTGATGGACGCCTCCTCTATCCGACTCTCTAGATGCTCCCTTTCTAGGAACATCGCTTGGTCGTTCGTGCCCGGCTGGAACTGCTCGATGCGCGCGGTTGGCCACACCAGTTCGGTTGGTGCTACGGCTTCCATCCCGAATGCGAGGGCGAAGGGGGTCTGGCCCGTGGGCGTCCGGATGGTCGTGCGATACGCCCACATGGTTTCCGGGACTAGGTCCGCCCAGTTTCCCGGGTGTTCGCCCACCTTCCTTTTCAGGATCGATGTTATCGTCCGGTTCGTCACTTCTACCTGTCCGTTTGCCTGCGGGTGGTAGACCGGTGCGAAGCTTAACTTGATCCCGCTGTCCTCGCAGAATTCTCTTAACTTCTTTCCCGTGAACTGCGTCCCGTTGTCCGTTATTATCTGGATCGGGACCCCAAACCGGCAGATGATGTTTCTGAAGACAAAGTTCAGCACATTCTGTTCGCTGATCGTATTCGTAGCCTCCGCTTCGGCCCACTTTGTGAAGTAGTCGACCGCTACGAACAGGAACTTCCTTCCTCTTGATGCGGGTGGGAACGGCCCTACTATGTCGATTCCCCACCTTGCGAATGGCACTAGTGTCGTTACGGCCTTCATCATGGTGGACGGCCGTCTTTGGACGTTCGAATGCCTCTGACACACATCGCATCGACCGACAATCTCCTCTGAGTCCTTTATCGACTCGGGCCAGTAATAACCTTGCCTGGCTACTTGCTTCTCCAGCGCTCTGCCGCCTTGGTGCGCCCCGTTCGCCCCTTCGTGTAGGCTTCGTGCGATGGCCTTACCATCCTCACGTGGGACGCATAGCCGCAGGGGGGCCTCTTCCGCCGCCGACCGTCGGTACAGTTTGTCCTGGGCTACTACAAACCAGGCTGCTTTGTTCCTTAGCTTCCTGACCTCCATTGGGTCTGTTGGCGCTTCGCCTGCCATGATGAACCTCGTGATCGGCGTTCTCCAGTCCCCTGACGTTATCACCCCGCAAGCTCTGGCCGGCCCGTGGTCGCTGGTCGTCGTTGGTCGTTCTTGGTTCTCGATCCGGATCCACCTTCCCTCCGTCTTTCCTGGGGACGCTCCCAGTTTGGCCAGCGTGTCGGCCTCCCCATTGTATTCTCTCCCTATTTGGGAGATCCTCCATTCTTTGAGCTTGCCCAAGGCCGCTCTCGTCTCGGCCACATAGCTCGCCATTGAGTCTTCCTTGGACACGAAGTCTCCCCTTACTTGGTTGGCTACGAGCCGGGAGTCCGTGTGGAAGTGCACCTTGGATGCGCCTAGCGCGCGAGTTAGCCTGATCCCCGAGAGGAGGGCTTCGTACTCTGCTGCGTTGTTGGTCGCTCGGAATTCGAAATGGATCGAATACTCGATTTTCTCTCCTGTCGGGGATGTGACCACGACCCCTGCGCCGCATCCACTACTGCTGGACGACCCGTCTACGTGGGTCGTCCACCACTGTTCGTCTGCCTTCTCGCCTTCCCTTGGAGCCAATTCAGCCATGAAGTCCGCCACCGCCTGTCCCTTAATTGCCCTTGCCGGCACGATCACCAGATGGAATTCGCTAAGTTCCATGGCCCACTTGGTTAGTCTTCCCGAGACGTCCGACTTCTGCAGCAGTTGCAGTAGTGGGTAAGCTGTTGGGATCGTGACCGTGTGGGCGTGAAAGTACGGTTTTAGCCTTCGGACTGCCGAGACCACCGTCAGGGCTAGTTTCTCGATTTCCGGGTATCTCTCCTCCGCTCCTACCAATGACCGGGAATGGTAGTATACTGGCCTTTGTGTGCCTCCCGTTTCCGAGATCAGGACTGCGCTGACGGCCGCCCCCGAGCATGCTACGTACATGGTGAGTGGTTCTCCCCTTGTTGGTGGGCGGAGCGTCGGCAGGCTCGAAAGCTGAAGCTTGAGTTCTCTGAACGCCGTCTCGCATTCGTCTGACCATACCACCCTGGGTCCCGGGTTCCTTAACAACTGGAAGAAAGGTTTCAAACGATCTGCCGTCCTTGGCAGAAATCTGCTCAGCGCCGCCACCCTTCCATTCAGCTTCTGGACCTCCTTCAGCGTCAGCGGGGGGTTCATAGCCATCACGGCCTCCACCTTCTCTTCTCTTGGCTTGATTCCTTCGGGTGTAATTCGGAAACCCAGGAAATGCCCCTCCTTGACTCCGAACGCGCACTTTTTGGCTTTTAGCTTAAGCCCTGCACTTCGGATGCTGGCGAAGGTTTCTTCTAAATCGGCCAAGTGCGTTTCGGCCTCCTTCGATCGGACGAGTATGTCGTCCACGTACACCTCCATTTTCCTACCTATCTGCGCCTTGAATATCTTATCCATTAGCCTCTGGAACGTCGCCCCGGCGTTGCGCAGGCCGAACGACATCACTCTGAAGCAAAACGTGCCCATCTCCGTGATGAACAACGTCTTCTCCTCGTCTTCCCGTGCCATGGGCACTTGGTTGTACCCCGAGTGTGCGTCCATGAAACTCAGCTCCAGAGCAAAGGATGACTTGACCGAGCTTGTTCAAAAAACAGTGGGTAGCTGTCCTTGGGGCAGGTTTTGTTCAGGTTGGTGAAGTCGACGCACATCCTCCACCCCGAGTCTGCTTTCCTTACCATCACCACGTTGGACAGCCAGGCGGGGTAGCGTACTGGGCGAATGAAGCCCGCTTGGAGGAGCCTCTTGACCTCTAGCTCGGACGCCTCCCTTTTTTCCGCCCTTAGCGGGCGTAATTTTTGCCTGATGGGGTGGACGCCCGGGGCTACCGCCAGTTTGTGCTCCGCCAGCGTCCTAGGCACGCCGCTCAACTCCCCCAACTCGCTAGCGAACAGGTCCCCATTCTTCCTCAGGAGTTGCTCTAAACCCTCTCTATACTCTGCGGGAGGTTCTTTCCCATTCGTACTTCATTCCGACCGAGGGCCACTTGGGTCGTGTGGGATGCCGGTTCGGGTCTTGCCATGTGTTCCCGCATCGAGTGGGGTAGGCCTTCGTCCGACGTCATTACTTCGCCGACCGAATTGAAGTAGCACTCGCGCGCCTTCTTCTGGGACCCCCGGACCGTGCACACCCCTGCCTCGGTTGGAAACTTGAGGCACTGATGGAGTGACGACATTACTGCCTGGAAAGCGTGCAGCGCCGTCCTTCCCAGGATGGCGTTGTATCCAGATGTGAAGTTCACGACCGTGAATATGACCTCGACCGTCCTAGCTTGGGCATGCCGTCCTAGGGTGACCGGGATGGAAAACGTTCCCGCTACTGGAACTTCTGACTGGCCGAATCCTCTGATGGGAGCCCGACACGGAAGTAGGTCCGCGCGGGCTAGGCCGAGGTCGACGAAAGCGTTCCAGTACAGTATGTCCACCGACGCCCCCGTGTCCACCAGGACCCTGTGCAGTCGCACGCTGGACTTGTCTCCCCTTTGGAAGATGGGGGTTATGACTAGGGGATCGTCGTGGGGTGTGGTGATGTCCTTCATGTCGTCCTCCGTGAACGAGATTTCCAAGTTTATTCGCGGGCGTTTGGCTCCTGTTGTCCGGTCCACGTCGGACGCGTACCGCCGTCCCTCCCATGGGTCGTCGCCCCTCGAGGCTCCTCCCCCCGCGATGGTGAGGATGTCCCCTATAGCTTCGTCCGCCGGCTCCTGCTTCGGCGCCTGGTGTCCCGTGGGTATTACCGTCGGACGGCTTGTCGTCGGGGCTGGGGGGGCTCCGTTTGCGGGCTTCATTTTGTTGAGGACCTTTGCTAGGTTTAGGCACTCAGCCGTCGTGTGGCCGTTGTCCTCGTGGTACTCGCAGAATCGGCGGGTGTCTCTGAACGCCGCCGTGTCTTTTCTCATTGGCCTCGGCGGGGGTAGGGTTCCCGTTCCGCTCAACGTGAGGAAGACCTGTCTTTGGTTCGTCGCCGGGGCGGGGCCTACTTCCCTCCGCTCCGCTGTTGTCGGGGTGCCGATTCTGTACGCCGGCGCCTGTGGTGCCGCTGGGGGCTTGGCTTGCAGTTGTGGCTGAGGTTGGTTCTGCTGCTTCCCTCCCCCCGTGTCTGTGGGGGTGCCCTTCCCCCTCTGCTGCCGCCTGTACTCCTGGATCTTCGCGCCCAGGTAATCCTCCACGTTGCTCTCTCCGTGGGATCTCTCCATAGCTTCGGCGAAGGTTTTCGGCGGCTTCCTCACTAAGTCTCCCGCGAAGAAAGTGGGTCGGAGGCTGTTCGTTAGGGCGTACAACACCACCTCCTCTGAGATTCCCTCAATCTTCTGCACCTCGCGAACCGGTCCATGTAAGTGCGCGTGCTCTCTGATTCTCCCTGTATGACGGTACTGAGGGCGGCCTTGATTTTCGGCCTTCTTCGACGGTGTGCGAAAGCCGCCCGGAACACCGCCACTAAGCCTTCGTAGGTGTGCACGGACCCTGTCGGCAGCGTCCTGTACCAGGCTATTGCGTCGCCCGTCAGGGCCCTTCGGAACATTCGACACCAGACGTCCTTACTGTTCGTCCTGTCCTCCATGTTGGTCTTGAAAGAGTGCAGGTGGTCCTCTGGGTCTGTGTCGCCCTTGTAATAAGGGATCTTCGGGGCTCTCTAGCCTGGCGGGTACTCCTCGTCCAGCAGGTGCTGCGCTAGGGCCTCTCCGCTGCCCCCCCCGGCGCCGTTGCCACAATGGCTCGCGGGGCCTCCACGGGTGGGGCGTCGCTCCCAGGTCTCCCGCCGGGGGGGCGGGCGGCCCGTACATGGGATCCCCTCCTCCGCCCCCGTCCGACTCCAGGGTGTGGGGGGTCACCGTGAGCTGGTGCACCTGCTCTTGTAGCTGACGCTGGCTCTCCTGTAGGGTGGATATCAATTCCACGAGCTGCATCCTTTCCCGCTTGCTCTCTCTTTCCGCGCGCTCTTTCTCCTCCGCGCGCTCCCTTCGCCGGAGCCTCTCGTGCTCCTTTTCCCTTCTCTCCCGGGACCGGGACCGCGACCGGGACCGCGTTCTCCTGACCTTGGGTGGGGATGCCGGTTCACTGCGCCGGCGCCTTCTGGGTGACTCCCACCCGTACCTGATCTCCTCGAGCTCCATGCGTAGCCTATCCTCCTCGGCGCCCCATTCCTCGTTGGCCCTTACCTCCTCCGAATACCGGTCGCGGGAGTGGTGTCGCGCCGGCTGGTACTCCACCGCTGCCCGCTCGGGTCGCTTTGAGCACTCCCCCACTTGGTATTCGCTCCTCGTCATCCTCCTCTCTCCGGCTGTCGTGTGTTGCGTGTTCGATTCACGTCAGGTTCACCACTGTTGGTGTGTGGGTTCGCCGGAGTCAGCTCACAACCACAACTTAGTACCAGTTTACTCTCTGGATTTATCAACCCCCCCAGTGGACCAGGGGAGGTATTTATAGCCTTCACTCACTGTCCTTGGGCCTCGTGGGCCCGTACGTCCGTCTGGGCCGCCGACCGGGCCGCGGTCCATGGTACCAACAGTCCATGGCCTTGGTACTAACAAAACCCAAATAGAAGAGTTGACAAATCTACCCACACCTTAGAAAATTACTTAGCTATCTTAAGATAGTCTTTAAAAAGGTCATTAAAACATCAGTCATTAAAGGGGGGCGGGGTGTCTGTTACGATCCGACAGACAACTTCACAACTATCTAAGGTTCCGAACTAAGACTTGATTTCAAAGGTTTATCTTCGCCACGCTCGTCTCAGGTGAAGTAATTCTGATCTTGGTCGATTCATAAAGAATTGTATTGCGACAAAGTTGTGAATCGGTGTGTGCGACGACAGAGACTGAGATCATAAAGCGTCGGAATGAGGGTTTAGAGGAGACGAGATATAGCGACGTTTGAGTTAGGGGAGAACCCGACTTTAGGTTTAGATTAATTTGAAAAAGTTGAGTAAACTATTACAATGTATTTATTTATACTATTGATCTAAAGACCACCTTATGGGCCTTGAGTTATAAGCCTCATCTAAATAACAAGAGATAAAAATAAGAATTAATTGTAAGAGTCTCAATAAAATGGCTTCTAATTTTTCATTAGCTTCAAATCCAGACCTCAAGCAACTGCAAGCCCTGAATTAGCTTCAAATCCGGAATTAGCTTCAAATCCGGAATTAGCTTCAAAAACATTTGGTTTGATCACATAACTTGGCATCTACGGAAATTTAATTATGACAACAGTATTCCTTGCCAATCTTCATCAGTTTCTGACCGATATTGTTTGCTTGCTTTGTTGTTGTTCTTCTTCCTTCTTCTACAGTGAGCCGATTTGTCGAGTTATTCAAAGAGATGTTATTTTGTATAGATTTGCTCAAGTGGCCATTACTAAGATTGCATATATGTTTCCTTCCTTCCATGAACGCATGGCATCAGAGAATTTTTATCTAGATTCTAGAACAATCTGAAACATAAAATAGAAACAATCTGATGAGCAATAATGTTGGTACTTGGTACATGGCTTGGATAGCTAGCTGACTGACTAAACTGAGTACTAATTTTCTAAAAAAATTAAGCAAGCAATTATCCAGAGTATCTTACCTACCTCAGTTTATTTTTTCCTTTGGGTCTCTTTTAAGCATCTCTTTTATTTTCTACTTGACCATCGTCATCCATGAACTTTTGATCAGACCCCTCTACAAAATTGAGACCACAGTTTTAGACTGAACATGTCAATTTAAGTCGCAATAATGGTTAAAACTAGTTGCGATTCATTGAAAGAACAACCTACCTCCAGTATTGTTGCTACGACTACCAGCAAAATAATGATGATAAACAGTGCTAGAAGAGGAAGAAGATGCCGGTACATCATTAGAAGATGTCTCACACAAATGGCATCCTGTCATTCCAATTAAAGGGGTTTGTTTGATTAGTTGGATGGATTGCCAAATTGCAATGCCATCATGCCGTGATAACAGAGCAAATAACATATAAAACCAAGCATGTATATGTGTGTGTATACCAAACTAATATACCTTTGTTGGTCGGCTTTAAATCGGTTCAAGGATTACCTGAAGGTGTTCTAGATTCATTCAGAACCCTAGTTTCAGTTGGAGTCGTTTTGAATTTCATTTCATCCCAGCAGTCTCTTCTCTGGACTTTATACTAAAAACACAGTAATTGCTAACTAAATTAGTTTGGGTAAAATTTGCTAACTGTGAGAGGAGGAGATGGAAAGAAGAAGAAAAATAAGAGGAGGTTCACCTTTGGTACGGAAGAGTGTCGATATCGGTTATACAATTGATCAACGAATTCCTCTTCTATTGAATTCAGATACTGACTGTGCTTCTCATCGGTCCATACAGTATTTGAAAAATCTGGAAGCTACACACACACAAAAAAAATCTAGAGATGTTAAGAACCCCTAAATTAATACCTTCAACAGTTCAACCCAAGAAATCACCTAAAAATTACAATAAAAATCGATAGTTATGCGTCGGACTGTCAACTTCTTCCCTCACATAAAAGGAACACGCAACAGATGAAAATAAAAACGACGACTACCAAAACAAACAAACAAAAAAGAAACGGAAGATAACTACCGTCAGCAAGCTTGTGGCTGTTCCTGGATCTTCGTCTTCCTCTTCCGATGATAAACCGTTCCTTACGAGTCTGTTACGAAAGGTCAGTTGACCGGCCATACCAAACGGACGCACAAAGACACACACACAGACACCGCGAGAGAAGAGGCAAGAGTGCACGACGGCAACAGGCAAGAAAAACGAGAAAGTATATGGAATGAAACCCTCAGTCGTCGCTTCCGATTGAGACGACGAAAGTGAAAAAGGGCAAAAAGAACAAGACGTGGCATCTCTTTTTGAGGTGCTTTTTGAGATGGATGGACCATAGCAAGTTTGACACGTGGAATGGTTCTCAAGATATTAGGTACTTTTTGTGATGGAAACACAAATATCTGAATTCTAAAAACAATTAGGAAGCTGACACGGCAAAAGCGGTGAACAAAGTCGGGCCTTTTGTGCCATGTCACTCTGGGTTTTTTTTTGTTTGTTTGTTTTTGAAATAAATATAAAGGTAAAAGGCCTAAAGCCCAAATAATAAAGGGCCTAGAGCCTTGAAGGCTTATTTAAGAAAGATTATCCCTATATTTAAGAAAGATTGATTCATGTTGGTACCGAGACCCATTCAGACGGAACACGTGCCAAACATACCTCAGGCCCCTCGCCCGAGCAGCAGAGCCTAGAAGGCCCAAGAAGGTCCTTAAAGGACTTCTATAAATACCTTCAGATCCAACATGGGAGGGAGTTGAGAATTATTGAGAGAAATACTAAAGAGTTGTGTGTGTGAGTCTTTTAGTGCGAATCACACACCATCAATTCAAATTCTTCAAGATCCTCATCGATGACACAACGACTCGACCTACTACCAGTGGTATATCTAGGAATCCTCGGTAGTGGGCGAAATACATCGAAGAAGATTTTTTTTTTTTTTACTATTTAAAAATAAAATGTTGACATTACTTATTTATAAAATCGATTACAAAAACCTATAAAAATGAATATTAAATAAATTCATTAATTGATATTCAAAATATAAATAAATACATTGATAAAAATATTAAAGTTAAGACGAAGACTTTTAGCCATTATACTTGCTTTTGTTAACTAACTAAATGAAATAATCAACACTCATTTTTCAACTTTTTAATTCCAAGTTCAAAAAACAAGAAATATTTGAGGGATTTGGGGATTTAAGATATAGAGGATTTAGGATTTGGGGGAATTAGATGTTAATTTTTATTTGAGGAATATATGAAAAAACATTTTATAATTATACTGAGTACACATCAGAGGTGATTAATAGCCCAATATAACTAAAACCTTCCTACTACCCTACTATATATCCTATGTTAGCTACTTCGATTGGTCATGTCGATGTATTTTTGTCTATTTAAGAGAACCTAATCTTTACTACCTCCTCATCAATCAAACGAAAACCCAACTTTTATTCATACACGAACTCTGACTGGTGGGTCGAACTGCGTTGCCAGGCCAGGCGAGTGGGTCCTAGTTCTTCCTCCTCCCCTGCGTGTGTGATTTCCTCTGCCTCAATAAACGTATAAAAAAAAATCCGTTTCTCTACCCTCAACAAATTTATGCCCCTACCACTGATTTAAAGTTTAAACCCCCATAGATATTAGGGGTGACAATAACAGACACGATTTGTAAAAAAACACGACACGTAAAAAAACATTGTCGTGTCGATAAAGAAATTAGTCGTGTTCGTGTCGTAACACATGAATTGTCGTAGCACCCGATTCAATTCTAGATTCGTCGTTGATAATAACCTATCCCCAATTCTAATGTGTAAATATTTTAAGTACCCTTACAACTTTATAATACATTTCAATTGTAATATTTATAGAAGTTGCGTAAAAATAAAAATAGAAGTGGAAATCAAACTATTTTTCTAGCACAGGAAACGTGCAAGCATCATCAACTTGTTATTCATATCTAAACAAGAAGACGTCCAACATTTTGAATTCAATATGATGTTTAATTTTACCTAAAAAAAAACATGATGTCAACGTGTTATTCATTTGAAAGAAAACACATGCATGTCCTTTTCACAATCCCACCGTAAATCTGTTAAGTACAATTGTAACTTGCACAACCCAAAACTAAAAATATCTAACATGTCAGCAACTACTAGTATAGTAAAATAAGTGATGATGAGTTCAGTTCCTCCTTCACAGTTCACATGAACGGTCGTTGGGGTTGGGATGGCGGTGCCGGTTTCTTTTTCTGCTGCTGCTGCTGTCGTACCATCTCCCATGCCTGGATCGATGAAGAACCATCAAAATAAATAAAAAAATAAAAAAAAGACAGGAACAGGAACAGGGATACAGAATAGTTATTTAATGCAAATAAAAGGAACCTGGTTTTTCTCATTTTCCAACATGTCCTGGAATGTAAAGAACGGATTTGTTATTTGATTAATTAATGATGAGATTATTAAGTTGTAAAGAAGAGATTTAAGTACGTTCCGTACATATTTTTTCTGGAGGTCTTGGTTTTGTTCTTTCAGTTTCTTCACTTCTGCTTCTAATTCTGTTGTGTAAGCCTGAAAAAGTTTTGATTTTTGTTGATTTTTGTTTTAAATGATGGATTAATGGATTGATTAAATTACCTGTTTACGCGCACGTGACCGCGCAGCAGATTCTCTGTTCTTGATCATCCGTTTCTGTCTTCTCTCCACGGCTTTTTCCACCCCGACGCCACCGGGCTTCTTCTTGCCGAAGCTTCCTCTGTCATATACGTAGGGAAGAGTTGGTGACAAAGAAGGACCCATGTACCTAGCTGCATCACTCTCTACCAAGCCTCCTCCGTTGCTCATCATCACTGGATCTCCGACTTCACCTACGGTGGTGGTTGTGGGGAAGAAGATTGTGTCTTGGTCGATCGGATGGGGAATTACGATTGTGGGCAAGATTGTGGCGGAAGGGAATCCGAGAGAGAGACCTGTGGTAGTGGTATTGGTGGTAGGTTGTGAATCGGTGTTGTTGATGGCGACAGAAGAATTTTCATTTTCCCGTGAAGGGATTTCTTCTCGGATCACGCCGGCTCTTTCTAAGAATTGTTCCAGTGTCATCTTACCTAAAATTGCTCCACTTTCATCTTCTCTACCGGTAATAGATCCATGTTCATCATCACGGACGGTAACATCACCACCGATGGCGCTTCTGTTCTCTTCCCGAGGGTAGAAATCTCTCCACACTTCATCTACGGTCTTCATGCTAATCGTACGTGGTAGTTTCAACGAGGTTTGATTCTGAAGTCCAGAGCAGGTTGCCGGATCCGGCGATTCCGATTCTTCAGCTGAACAAATGTTCTTAAGTAGCTCCTCAATGTTCAATGAACCTAAATCCTTACCGATATGATTTCCGTGACTCGATTGGAACTCGTCGAAAGTAAGGGAGAAAATTGATGGCTGACTTGCAAGTCCAATTTCCGACAGAACGGACGTCGGATGATAATACTCACCACCTCCACTTCCCTCAACCTGCTGCTGCAACAGCTCCTTGTCTTCTGTTCCTGTGTTTGTAAACTCCATCGATGGAACTGGGTTTTCTTGCTTTCTAGATAATTACAGATCCTGCAGTGAATTTCGCCGGAAAATCACAAAACCCCCCCCCAAAAAAAGAAGGCGGTGAAGGATGAAAAAAATCTGCAGCACAGCAGCTGGAAAAGGAATTAAAAAAAGACGTGTGTAATCTGTGGATGTCTGGATGGGAGGAAGAAGTGGGTGGAGACAATTACAGAAATCAACTTTCGAAAGTGGCAGCAGTCACGAAATCAATCAACCAAAGTAATAAAAAAAATTAAAAAACAAAATCGATTGAGCAAAATCAGGTAACAAAAATGTTACCGATGTCGATGTTAAGAGGCGGTAATCAAATATTAAAGAAGAAGCTATAATCTATTTTTATTTTTCAGGGTTTTTTATACACATAACCTCAAACTTTTGAACTTTAATATTTAATTTTGTTATATTTTAAGAGAGAAAGCTACAATGGTTTAGTCTAGTCGACCAGATTTCGGTTTCACCTTCTAAATCTTAGAAATAACGTTATGATTATATACATAATTAGTTATTATTTAATTATGGTTAATACAATTATATACTAATTATGGTTAATTAGTTAAATGTCGTATAAAAAATTATAGATAAGATTGGATTTAAAGAATCAGGTGGGCGCACTCAGCCTGGGTCGCACCAGGACCAGGATCTGGCTGCACCTGATTGTTCTATATACATCTATTTTAATCGCCCTTTCTAAAAAAGAAGGTGAAAGTTAAAACCCTTATTTCTTTGCTCGCTTCTGCTTTAACAAGTTAACAATGGCTCTACCTACAACTGAAGATTCGTTAGAATATGAAGGCGACGCCATCATAAAATTAGGGAATCTATTTCGCGCCACTGAAATTTGTCTTTGGTTGGACCATCAAACCTCCCAAAATAATACTTTATTAGTTTATCGTTTTTTTTTTCTACAGGGTTTTGATTGGGTTGTGAATTTTTATTTGTAGGGATGCTGATTGTTGTGAATCTCTCCCCTTCAATGGCTCCAAGAATCATGTTCTTGATCGGAGTGAATGTTCTGATGTGAGTAGCTGCGGTGGTTAAAACTCCTAAGTTTTTTTTACTGAAAATTATATTACGCAAAATATTTATTTAATATCTTTAAATCATCTGTGGTTTAATGCTTGATTGTTTACATAGGAATTGGTCACGTAGATTACTATATGTGAGATAATTATATACTGAGAAATGGTCGTCAAGCTGTAGTATAATAAAATGAAATTGGAAATCTTGATCTTATTCTTTATATTGATTGATTTATATACAGAGAGTTTGCTGTTGTGTATGTAGGATCATGTTCTTTACCGAGTTTATTTATTTATTTCCTAACTAATTGTGTATGTAGAATCATTAATTAAGTCTAATTAAGAAGGTCAAGAAACCAGTGAGATAAGCAAAAAAAATTACTTGGGGCATTAGCTTAATACACTTTTACTTAACAGTTTTTAGCTGATAAGTGATAACAATATAAGAACGTAGAAATAAATTGTCAGGAATTGAATGATTTATCTGTATGATGATTGATGAAACATGTCTACTTTATAATCTCTCTAATTGGCTTATCTCTATATTCTGATTTGACTCTTCCTAATTGTTCTCTTGTGCAATTCGTCATATTCAAATGTTTCTATCTGCAGATTTCAAATCATTTGGATGTTGACAAGTTGGATGGTAATAATTCCTGCCATTAATTTTTCATTTTATGCATCTATTAGTAAAAATATATAATAATGGTGTAATCACAATTTAATTGTCTTAATTGTAGGATTGTAATTTACATTTAATTGTAGGACTGTATTTACATTTAATTGTAGGATTGTAATCACAATTAAATTCTAGAATCTTCTAATTAGGATTGGCTTAATAGAATCGGATTAACTAATTCTGTTAAGGATCAATCCTCCCGTAATTGTATATAAACTAATGGAATATACTTTTAGAGGGATCGATCACTTGATCTCCCCACTTTTCACATTCTATTCTATTCTAATTACTGATATGGTATCAGTCATTTGTTTTTTATTCTTGGAGATTGATCCGTCTGGAACTATCGACAATTTCTGAATTTCCGCTGCTCAGTCATGTCGGCATCAGGTTCCGATGAGAATATCGTCGCCGGAAAGGAGCTGGACGTTCCGATGAAAGTTGTTCACATCAAAGAGCTCAAAACGGTGGTGCTAGATCGCAATAACTATTTTGCGTGGAGAACTCAGTTCTCGACCATCATGAGTGGTGATGATCTTTATAATTATCTCACTGGAAAGATGGTTCTGGATTCGCCATTGGCAGTGAGACAAGATCAATTGCTCTTGGGGTGGTTGGTGTCGTCATTAACGACATTTATAGTGTTGGAGGTTTCATGGTGTAAAATTTCTCACGACGTCCGTACAACACTACAGAAAGAGTTCGCTTCCTCCTTTCGTTCTCAAATTCTATGCATACGCCAAAAGCTACAGAATCTCAAGAAAGGAGGTAAGTCTGTATCTAAATATATTTCGGAAAATAACAACTTTTTGAAGCACTCACAGTTGCTGGAGAGAAGATTAATGATGCTGACATGGTGTTGCTTTTATCGGTTGGATTGGGAGACGACTTTGAGTCACTTATACAGAATGTAGTTTCCAGAAGAGGCGATGTCACTTACAGAGAATTGAAGAGCATGCTGGTTGATAATTTGATATTGAAGTACGAAGGGCTCGAACAAACACATTATCAAAGATATGAATTGAAATGAGAGTTGCTAAAGATTGGCAATGAAAATCGTGATTTGCATTAGCCACAGCCTATTGAATATATAGGCTGGGAAAAGTAAAAAGTAGATCTCAACTACCTTGAGGTAGTGGATCAGTACAATATAATAACAAAAATAAAGTAAAACAGTATTTTAATTCTACTTTAACTAATTAGAGCAAATAATTGTATTTACTCTAATATTTACTTTAACACCCCCCCTCAAACTTGTGGAGCCTGATACGCAAGTTTGGGCTTTAGATTTAAGAATAGGGCAGGTCTCAATGGCTTTGTCAGAATATCCGCCAACTGCTTGTCACCACTGATATGCAGAACTTGTAATGACTTGTAATGACTTGTTCTCTGTTCTTTCTTTTATAAAACTGAAATCAAGAGCAGTGTGCTTCATTTTTGTGTGACATATTGGATTTTGAGCAATAAACGTGGTGCTCAAGTTGTCACAAAAAATTTTCATTGGAAGAGGAACTTCCACCCCAAGTTCTTGTAGTAATGATCTTACAGATTCCACGTGTTCAACTGCTGTACCCACTGCCCTGTATTCTGCCTCAGTGGTAGATCCGGAGACAGTGGTCTGTTTATTGGAGGCCCAAGCCACAAGGGTACTTCCAATAAATATTAACAATCCAGTTTGACTTTTCCTATCACTTATATCCCCTGCCCAGTCAGAATCAGCATAAGCAGTGATGGAGAAGTCTGTTGTCCTTCCAAGAATAATACCAGTTGTTTGAGTACCTGAGAGATATCTCATTAATTTCTTGACTGCAGTCCAGTGAACTTCTCTGGAGCAGCAAGAAATTGGGAGAGTTTATCGACAGCAAATTGTATATCTGGTCTTGTGAGTGTGAGATATTGGAGAGATCCAATGATTCTCCTATACTCACCATGATCAGCAATTGGTGGTCTGTCAATAAATAACTGTTTGAGATCACCCATGGGTGTAATTGAGGGTTTTAGATGATCAAAATTGCAGCTTCTCAGTAAATTGCACAAGTACTGTTGCTGACACAAGTGTAATTCTTCTTTCATAGGATTGACTTGAATTCCAAGAAAATATTTGAGATCATCCAGTTCTCTGAGTGTGAATTCTTTACTCATTTTCTGAATGATTTCTTGTACTCTGATGTTATCTGATCCTGTGATGACAATGTCATCAACATAAACAAATAGAAAAATCTTAATGTTTTGTTGAAGAAGGATGAACAGTGATGGATCAGAAGAGCATTCTTTGAAGGAGACAGAAACAAGAAAATCCTTCAATCTGGTGTACCACATCCTTGGAGACTGCTTGAGCCCATATAGGGCTTTTTGCAGCAGGCACACATGATCTGGAAATTTATTATCAATATATCCAGGTGGTTGTGATACTACTATTCTTTCATTCAGCTTACCATGCAAAAATGCATTAGAGATGCCAGTTTGTTTTAATGACCATCCATTAGATATAGCCATTGTTAAAACGATTCTGACTGAATTGGCTTTTATAACTGGACTGAATGTATGGATATAATCAGATCCTTCTATCTGTCTCATTCCATTAGCCACTAGACGGGCTTTACACCTTTCAACAGTCCCATCATCTTTGGATTTGACCTTGAAAATCCATTTTGTGTTGATGATGTTATCTTCCATAGATCTGGGAATTAACTGCCATGTTTCATTCCTTACCAAAGCTTCATATTCCTCCTTCATGGCCTGCTGCCATTCAGTAATTTGGAGGGCATGCTTAGGTGATTTGGAAATTTGGATTTTACTTGCTTGTACAGATAAAACGAAGCTCGGATTATATTTCAGAGGTTTGATAATGCCACTTGCTGCTCTGGTTCTTCTTGGGACCACCTCAATTTCCTCACCATCCACATTTTCACTGTCAGTTGGGGTGGGAGACGGTGTATAAAGGGAGCCAGAGTGAGATTGGAGTATCCTGAACTTGCTCTGGTGATGTGGGTGGTGTGAGAGGAGGTGTGGTGTGGTGTCCTGAACTTTCTCTGTTGCATGAGAAGTTTCACCTGATGAAGTCTGATTTTGTAAATCATTGGCTTGAGATTCCCCTTCGACGTTCACCGGAGGTGAGTTATCAGTGAGAGTGAAGGGAGACACATTATCTGATTCCAGATTTGGATTCCTGCCTGATATAATTGTTATATCAGCACTAGATGGACCACCTGATTCAGCTGTAATTGAGCCTGAGCTGACTGATTTTGGAGCTGGTTCTTTTTCTTTGAGCATTTGATTGAGAGAAAATTCTCCCTCCACAAATTTGACATCACGGGAGACATATAACTTATGATCCACAGGGTCATAGCAGAGATAACCATCTTGGTTCCTTGGATATCCAAGGAATACACAAGGTTTAGATTTTGGTGAAAGTTTATTTTCTCTTAGATTTCTGAGACAAGGAAAACATCTTGATCCAAACACCTTGAGTTTGTCATAGTCTGGAATTTTGTTAGATAAAGCCTCTAATGGTGATATATTTCCAAATGTGGTGGTTGGATTCAAATTATATATATGTGTTGCTGCCACTACTGCATAAGACCAGAATTGATTAGGGAGAGAACAAAAATCCAGCATGGTGATTGCTGTATCTAGTATCTACTATGTGTCTGTGACGTCTTTCCACATTCCCCATCTGTTGATGGCTATAAGGAACAGAAAATTTGTGAATAATACCCAATCCTTCAAGACGCCTTGAGAGTTTCTTAAATTCCAGAGCATTATCAGTTTGTAATTGTTTAATTGGATGACCACACTGTAATTCCACCATTTTTCTGAAGTTATCAAACGCCTCAGAAACTTGTGATTTATTGGACAAGAGATAGATCCAATTATGGTTGGTGTAAGCATCAACGAAATTAATAAAATATTTAAAGCCATCAATTGAAAGAGTGGGAGAGGGACCCCAAATATCAGCATAGATCAGTTCCAACGGATATGTGTACACAGAGGTAGAAGATTTATGAGGAAGAGCATGATCTTTCCCAATATGACAAGATGTGCAATCTTCTACTTTGTTACAACTTGAACTAATCAGACCTCTCTTAATTAAAGATAACACAGATTTAAAATTAAGATGTCCTAGACGACAGTGCCACACCTCACTTGACACTTTTGATTTCTCCACCATAGAAACTTCAAGTGGGTGTTTTATTGAGAGTGACATTGGATAAAATCCATCCTCCTCTTGATCCACAGTGAGAACCTTCTTAGTTTCCCGATCCATGACCTTGGATTGCTGTTCATTAAATTCAATAGCCACATGATTATCTTTACAAATTTTTTTGACAGATATGAGGTTCCTGTTAGCATCTGGAACTACTAGAGCATCATTAAGAATAAAATCAGATCCTTGACAAGAGAATTCTGCTTTTCCCAAGTGAGTAATCTTCATACCTTCACCATTGGCAGTCCTAATACATTCAGACTCTGTATATGAACGTATAGAGTGGAGATTTATACCTGATTGAGTCACACTAGAGTTTGTTGCCGAATCCTGATACCACCTAGCATTTCCCCCTAAACCAGATCTGATCATGTTGGCAGAAGGAGTTTTGCTGTCAGAGTACTGACCAGGACCATTGGGAGACAGTGTTCTGCGATGATCCGGAGGAAAACGGGAGAGATTAATCCTGTTGTAACAATTATTCTCGATATGACCTTTCTTTGAACATATTTGACACCAAATATCCTTGTTCAGCCCTCTCGGAGCATTTTGGCGATAGAAACCAGGAGATTTTGCTGCCGCATTGACCTCGGGATGAAGAGAAGTAGCATCCTTCTTTAGTTCCAGGTCATGATCCAGAATTAATTGTTGAAATTCCAGGAACTTCATGTTGTGATCAAACCTCGTGGTGATAGAGGTTTTGAAAGACTGGAATTCTGATCCAAGACCTCCCAACGTGATGAGAATCACTTGTGAATCCTTGAGAAGTTCTTCAACACATGATAATTGATCTCTCATCAACGTTATTTTCTTCAAGTATTCAATCATTGTCAGGTTTCCCATCTTGATTGTTTGAAGATTTTGCCGCAGGTGTAGGAGACGAGTCTCTGAACCTGATGCAAATAGAGATTGGAGCGTAGTCCAGACCTCTGCAGAAGTTTGAAGAGCAGCTACCTACGGCATAATCGATGATGATAGTGAGGTGTAGATCCAGCTTCTGATAAGTGAATCCTGCTGATCTTCCAGGGAATCTGCCACGATAGTGACTTTCTCATCAACATAGCGAGTGAGATTGAATCCCTTCAGCATGGTGGCGAACTGAGCGGACCAGCTGAAGTAATTTGTATCGTCGAGAACGATACATTTTGGAGCCTTCATGTGCAACATTGTTGCTGACGATTGTTGATTGCCGGTGGTTGCGGAAGCTGAAGATTGACTGGCCGATGTTACCATATCAAAGATATGAATTGAAATGAAATTTGCTAAAGATTGGCAATGAAAACCGTGATTTGCATTAGCCACAGCCTATTGAATATATAGGCCGGGAAAAGAAAAAAGTAGATCTCAACTACCTTGAGGCAGTGGATCAGTACAATATAATAATAGAAATAAAGTCAAACAGTAAAGTAATTCTACTTTAACTAATTAGAGCAAATAATTGTATTTACTCTAATATTTACTTTAACATTTATATTTAATTATTTTTGATTTTTATGTGTTTTGTTATTGTATTCTTTGTAGTCAAAGCTTTGCCATCTAAGAGATGCTGGTCATAAAAAGCTTGTATCACATAAAGAAGAGGCTACTGATATGGGAGGGTTAGGGATCTTTTATTGCATTTTGTTGTATTATTTTTGTCATAACCTGCTTAGTGTTATGTAAATGAGAACGTTTTTTTATTTGTTTAGTTATTTCATTTGCAATGGGATGGAACGGCTTTCACGTCTTTTAATTTTGCAAAAGAGAAATTATGTGAGTTATTTCTTCACAATTTCCATTATAAGTTTATTTTTTTGATATTTATTCATAGCATGTTTATTTTTGTTTTTTAATCTTCCTGTACCAGCCAATGGTTTTTTATCGCAAATCGTATTGCTCACGTGGTGACGGATTCACTGATAAAGCTGTCACAATAAGGTTATATAATTGTATGACATGAATAATATTGGAAATTTAGAATTGTATATTTTTTGTTTGGATACTGGCAGAGAAGTTTTGTAGGATCATTTGAATATGTGTTCTAAGTTTGATGCTTCAATTTAATTTTAGTCGGGGATGAGGGGGTTGTCCACTCTGTCCATATTGCATTGTTAAGGCTATTTGTGACCTACTGACCTTAAGTAGGAGATTCCTTGAATATGGGCAATTAAAAAATGGGGGTAGGACTGTTTCCTCCTCACTTCCACATAGTAGGCATGTGGTTTGTAGGTTGATTCCCCAACCCTGCAATCTGGTCAGTGTGTTCAGACTTTTGGACTTAATCCTCCACAGGAGCATGGAGAATTTTGGTGGCATTTTAGACCAGATTCCAAGGTTTATGGTTTTTATTATACCTTTAGGTCTAATGATATCTGAGTATGGTAGTGATGTTAGCTTGATTGTCCTGTTGTTACTAATTGCCTCCTTATTTTCCAGTATAGACTTCCACATGTGAGAGTCTATTGTAGGTCTTTCTGTAATATTATCTATATTCCTACCCTTTACATACCTAACCTTCGCCCATTCTGCAAAAATTGAGTTGCTGGGGTTCTAACATTTCTCAGCCCTTTTCGCTAAGGCTGTGTTGTTGGTTGCGAAGAAATCTCTTACCCCTATTCTATCTTCTTGGGGAGGGCCATTTTTTTCCAGCTACTGTTTCTCCTACCATCCCAGATGAAATTATACGCAAGACTCTGTATATTTTTCATGGTTGAATTGGGAAGGGTGGTACCGTTAGCCCAGTATTGGAATTTCTCCAGGAGTATCCAATTTACCAGTTGTGTCCTATCTGCATATGAGAGACATCTTCCTTTCCATTTTGATAACATATGTTCAATAGGCTCTATTAATTTCCATCAGCCTGAGTGGGTTTTCTTCCTCTTCGTTATAGGAAGGCCTAAGTAGTTAATTAGGGGGGTTCTTAATTGAGAAATTGAGGATATTATGAAGGGTTTGAGCTTTATGCACATTTATTTCAATCATTGTGTGGTTGCTTTTCTTGATAGATGTTTTTTACCGTATTTCATTGAAGTTGTCTGAATGTAGTATATAAAATGATCATTTTCCCTGTGTATCTGTATAATGTATAGTTTTGTTGGGATTTTAATCTTTTAGATAACAAATAATCAAGGTTAATTGTTATTTGTAGATGCGTACGAGATGATCAGTCCTCTGTAAATCTTAGACTGTATTATCTTCAAAATGGAAGTGCAAGGATCGGGTTTTGGTAATTTTAATTTTCATTATTGTTAACATTAAATAAATTTAGTTACTTTTCTCTAATGATCAAACAATTTCAATTTCAATTTCAATTTCAAATCCAAATCCAAATCCAAATCCTTCTTTGTTAACTTACTCCAGGGTACGGATGAAGGAGTATCTACTTCCTGTTGACACTGTTTTGAAGGTGCCTTCTGAATCACTGCTTCCCTTTTTATTTTTTAATGATATAAATTATAAAATTATGCGTGTTATAATCAGAATGCGTTTGGGAAATGGGGGAGAACAAATGTTCGATCCCTCTTAAAATGTTATTAATTCACTTATATACAATTTAGGAGGATTGAGACTTAACAGAACGATAACCGTTTCTGTTAAGTCTTACCCAATTAGAAAGTTCTAGAATTATATCCTAGCTTAAAGGAGTTATAAAAGTAATTAAACTAATTACATAAAAGTCTCTTATTATATCACCAATAGCCCCCCTCAAACTCATCTATATCTATCGATGAGGTTGGTTTTAAGTTCCATGAATGATGTTGGCCTTAATGCTTTTGTCAATACATCCGCTCTTTGCTTGGTGCTAGGAATGTGAATAACTTCTATAGTTTTATTCTCAACTCTTTCTCTCACAAAGTTGAAGTCCACAGCAGCATGCTTGATTTTTGAATGAAAAACAGGATTGGCAGCAAGTTGTGTGGCTCCTAAATTGTCACACCATATTTTGTAAGGTTTATCAACCTTTATACCCATTTTAGACAGTAAATTAGCCATCCAATCTAAATCTGCAGCTGCTGCAGTAATAGCTCTGAACTCTGACTCAGTGCTTGATCTGGACACTGTTGTTTGCTTCTGAGAACACCATATCACCAGAGATTCACCCATATACACAAGGTAACCAGACTGACTCTTCCTGTCTGTCTCATCTGAAGCCCAATCAGCATCACTGTAGGCTGAAATGTTGCAATTACTGGATTTTCTAAGAACAATTCCCATAAACTGAGTTCCAGTCAGATATCTGAGAACTCTTTTCATCATCTGCCAGTGAATCTCCTTAGGTTTTTCCATGAACTGAGCCAGCTTGTTGACTGAATATGCAATGTCTGGTCTTGACATTGTCAAATACTGCAAGGAACCAACAATCTTCCTATATTCAGTTGCATTTTCAATTACTTCAGCATCAGAGAAAAAAGATTGATCATGTTGCATTGGAGTAGAAATAGGTTTAAGGCTCTGAAAATTGTGTTTGTTCAACAGATTGACCAAATATAGTTGTTGATCTAAAAACACACCATCCACATGTTTTCTTACCCTTATCCCTAGAAAATATTCAAGATCTCCACACAACCTTACTACAAATTCAGACTTTAGAATATCCAGACACTCCTTAACCTTTTCTGAGCTTGAACCAGTAATAACCATGTCATCAACATAGACTAAAATGTAAATAACTTCATCATCAATTCTCACAAATAAAGATTCATCAGAAAAGCATGCTTCGAATCCCATTCTATCCAAGGACTGTTTCAACCGTCTAAACCACATCCTGGATGCTTGTTTTAAGCCATAGAGTGCCTTTTTCAAAAGACACACATACCTTGGTTTTGATTCATCAAGGAAGCCAGCTGGTTGCCTCATAACAATCTTCTCTTCTAACTGCCCATGAAGAAAAGCATTGCTAATATCAATCTGTTGCATCTTCCATCCTCTAGAGACTGCAATGGTAAGGACTACTCTTATAGTTTTGGGCTTCACCACAGGATTGAATGTTTCACCATAATCTTGTCCCTCCACTTGATTGGTTCCATTGGCTACCAATCTAGCCTTTAGCCTTTCAACTGTCCCATCAGATTTTTCTTTGACCTTAAACAGCCAAATGCTGTTTATGACATTGTCTGTGGCAGATTTGGGTATCAATTCTCATGTTTCATTCTTTATGAGGGCATCATATTCTTGTTGCATTGCCTTCTTCCATTCAGGATCTGTCAATGCCAACTTAACAGACTTTGATGCAATTTTCTGAGTAGGAGTAATCGATAAAACATATTTTGAATTTCCTCTCTTTGATGCTGCCCTTGTTACTGGAATATGCACCACATCCCCCTTCTCAGAGATATTAGGCTGATACTCTTCATCTGAAGATGATGAAATATTTTCATCACTTAATGAACCTTCTGCCACTGCATGTTGCTCATTAACTGCATCAATGGGATGTTCTGAAAGAACCACAGCTCGTGAAGATTCTGCTGGCTGAAGAACCTTCTCCCTTTTGGTATAAGTCTGAATTGTAGGTATAGAGGGAACACAAATATCTGAAACATTTTCTGATCTCACAGCAACCTCTGTTTCAGATGTTTGTACTATTTCTTGTTCTTCTTCATCGTCTGTACTATGATCTGACTGCATTATGTTTTCTGAATTCACACCCTTCTTGTAAAGAAAATCATTTTCATGAAACACTACATCTCTTGATAGTGTTGTCCTTCCATCTTCCATGTTCATGCATATGTATCCATCACAATTTTCAGGATATCCCATGAACACACACTGATGAGATTTGTTACCCAATTTATCCTCCCTATAGGGCCTCATGTTAGGGTAACAAATAGAACCAAAAACTCTCATTTTAAAATATTCCGGTGTCCTATGATTGAGTGCTTCATATGGAGAGATTCCTCCCAAGACACTTGTAGGGTTTCTGTTATAGATGTAAACAGCAGTCATAAATGCATAATCCCAGAAATGATCTTCAATCCTTGCATGATTGAGCATGGCCAGCCCTGTATCGACTATGTGTCGATGCCTTCTTTCCACCTTACCCATTTGAGGATGAGTGTGTGGACAACTAAGGCGGTGAATTAGCCCATTCTTTCTAAGATAAGTGGAAAGCTTGAGAAATTCCTTGGCATTATCACTCTGAACTGCCTTGATTTTAAGTTCAAACTGTCTTTCCACTAATTTCTGAAATTGCACAAAACAGTCCTCTACCTCAGACTTCCTTTTCATCAAAAATAACAAATTAAAACTAGTGGATGCATCTACAAAATTTATGTAGTATTTATAGCCCTCTGAGGAATCCCTAGGTGCAGGACCCCAAACATCCGCAAACACAAGCTCAAGTGGATTACTGTAAACAGTGGATCTCTTAGAATGACTTAATTTCTTAGATTTCGTTACACAACAATTTTGACATGGTACATGAATATTTTTAGAATCGGTAACAATAATCCTCTTAATTTTATTTAAGTCTTCCACTGCTCTCGAGTGTAAATGCCCTAGCCTCAGATGCCAGGTCCTTGCATTTGCCTTTTTGCCCATCTCCACATGATTCACCTGCAGTTCAGTGCTCCTTATATTTATGGGGATCTCGTACAACCCATCTCCTTCAGGTCCAGATATTAGTACTTCTTTTGTGACCAGATCCTTCACTGTCACCTTCTGTGTCACCTCAGATAATGATTAAACTTCAAGGAACTAAAATGCAATCATTGTTCAAGTTCAAGCAAAATAAGATTCACAATATCTTTTTTTGGTAAAGTTATTTTTTTCAATTAAACACGAGGGTCACTCGAAAGGAGAAATTAATGGAAAAAATAAAAGGAGATAGCTATTCTTCATTGTTGGGAGACCAACCGTCTGAGGCAGCGCACCTAAGATTCTACTAGTTTACAGTGCTATATATTAAAGTGTCGATGAGTCTCGACTCATTTCCCTTATCTCTTTTATTTTATTTTTCTAATATAACCTAGGGCAATCAATGCCCTTTATTTTTATGATGAAAACCTTTAATTCTACTAAAGAAAAAGGATATGAGTTGTAATTTTTTTTTCTTATTTTAATATAAAAAATAATATTTGAAAAAAAAGAAATCAAATATCTATATTTCATTTCAGTAAATATTATTTAACATATAGCACTCATCTTTTTTTTTTTTTAACTACGAAGTTTAAAAATAAATCTGTTTACATTTAATCTAAATCTACTTATCAATGTACTTTCACCCAATTTTTTAAATACGTGGTGATTGAAACTATTTTGAGATTTTTTGGGATTGTATTGGATACCAACAGGCTCTCATTGATACCACTGATCGTGAAATCTATGTTAGCTTAACAAGTTTCTATAACGAGACAAATAAAAATGCAAAGGGCTCTGTTGGTACACAGCTTGTTGGAGAAAGGGCAAAAATTATTCTCGACGAACAACACAATTTATCTCTTTCAACCCGTTTACAATGTCTGCAGCATATTGGTACTTGCAGTTAAAATTTACAACTGTTCCAGTAACAGGAACAAAGCATTTTTTTACATTTTTTTGGGTTTGAAAATTCAGGAGATAAATTCCGAGCTATCATGCATGGATTTGAAAATGAAAGTGATATAGTTGTAAGTTGATTAATTGTTTGTCATTTTCTCTCATACAAACCAACTGTTTTGGTTATATTATTTTGAAAATCTTCATTATTTAGGTCGGAGAAGCTGTTTTACGGGATTATATTTTGGTGCACTTGAAGACTAATCCAGACAAATTCAACTTAATCATGTTAGTCCTTGTGATGCTCTTAGGACCGCCAATAATGAAGGAATGTTATATACTTATATGTGCACTTAGGACTTTTATTTTGATAAATTTAAAGATTTCATTACTGAAAAACCGATTTCCAAAAACATAGTAAACAACACTCCATAACTGAACAGTGTGGAGATGGATCGATCAGATCCTTGGATATTGTGCAACAAATCTACTCTATTGGATTCCTCTAATTGATCAGTAGAGCAGATCAGATTCCAATAGATCTGGATCAAGGGAAGGTTCTAGACTTCTAGCAAAAAGAAGGATAGTGAAAAAAAAGAAAAAAGTAGATGAGAGAAATACATCACGATTTAAAAGTTCAAGATAACCATGTTTTTGGGGTTCACTCTAATTTATACTTCTATTGTGTGAGAGTGGAAAATTCCACGATGGAAGTTGGTCTATGGATCTATGCAATTAGAGGGATAGAGCCATATATGGCTTGAGCCATCTCGTGCCATGACCTTTTAGATCATTTAATTGGGTAACATCAATAGAGGTGTTGGCATAACCCAAGCACTCCTAGGTTTTTTTTTATATGTTCAATTTTCATTCTTATATATATGCACATGAGAAGCATCAGGTGAGAAGAAGGCTTTAGGATTCTCACATGGGAATACGAGATGACTGTTTTTCAGTTTTACATGTAAATTGTAAACCAACTGTGCAATCTTTATGCAGTTTCAACTCTTTCATAGTTGTTCTACACCGTTTTACACTGAAAAAACAGTTTTCTTAATTTGCATTTATGAAATTTTAATATATTGTAACTTTGAGTTTTGTCTCCATATTAATGATATGGACGCAATCACAAAAAAGGAAACCATACTCAACCATATGTACATTTTTAAATCAATATATATAATATAGCAATACTATTATCATAAAAAACACACAAAACTATTTGTCAATTATGTACATGGTATTTAGAAAAATACGAATACTGCTACTGTCAACCTCACAATGTAAAGGTATTGTTCAAATTTACTGGAATTGGTCACTATATTAAAATGTTTAATTATTATTTTTATTTCTTCCTAAAATATTTTTATTAGTAACTCCAGTTATTTTTCATTAGTTTTATGTTGCAGAAGCTATTTTCTTTTGTCGACCAGACTTCTGCACAGGAAAATCCTGATGCGTTGCAATACCAAGAGGTGTTAACAGTTGGAAATTTGTTAAGTGTATATATCAAGGTACCACTTTATCGTGATTTAGTCACTATTTACTATATTTGATGATAACCAATATGAACTGAATAATTGATCTGAGGTAGATCAACAAATGTGGCTGGATATTATTGTTGATTGGATGAGATCCGATTGATAATTTATTTCATCAGTAAAAGGCAATAGTAAAGGTAGAATAACAGAAAGATGAAAGATGGATAGAAAGAGTAGTACTTCTGAAATAAAATGAGAAATTAGCATAACGTCCCTCAATGTTCACTACATCTTTTATACTTGATTCCTTAGAATCAAGTCTCTAATTAGGTTAATTAGAGAACATAATTTAATGAATGCTCTCTTATAAACCGAGAACATTACGCTTAAGGCTATTTACTATTTTACTACATCATCTACATATTTTTTCAAGTTCGTATTACTTTGCTCCTTTTTTGATCATATCACATTGCTTTTGCTGTATGAAGCATGCCGATTTTAATGAAAATAAGAAAATTTACCCTTTGCATAAAAAATCATTTTTTTGAAGTTAGAAATGAAATAGGTAAAGCCTATGATACAGTTTATGCGAGATGAGTGAACTCTAGGATTTCAAAAACTATTCAATAGGTAAAGCCGATAGCTATCATTCAAAAACTGTAACCTCTAGGATTTGGAGTCCCAACATTTTACAATATTATCTTCAATTTTGTTAAAAAGAAGATGCACATGTAAAAGCTTTAGAGTTTAGATAGACAATAATAATACGTAGGAGTTAGGACCAACAGCATTTAAATCTTTAATGGCTATTATTTATATCATTAAAACTTTTGGGTAATTGTTTCCCCGTTAAAATTGTATTTTGATTGTCATTTCCATTGTTTGTTACTTAGTATTTAGTTATTTGTCCGTTTCTTTGAATAAAGTCAATCTAACTAAATCCCTATTTTTCCACAAAAAAAGGATAAAACAAGTTCGTGGCTGGAGAGGTCAAGAAAACTCATACAAGAAGAATTGAAAAAGAAGAATTTTAAATTTGATGACAGTGAGTTAACTTTTCTTTTGATTCATTTCTTTATTTTATTCTTGTCTTTTAGTAAATCTATTTTTCCCATTGCTATTTAATTAATGTCACTTTCACGTTAATTTTTATAATATTTATTTTGCAATGAAAGTTAACTTAGTTTTATAATTTTATATTATATTGCACTTCGTGTATACGTTGGTTGAAAGTTGGCCACTAAGGTGAGGAGATCCACTGATCCCACATTGAGACTATTAAGTACTGAACTACTGATTGACTCCCTCTGCAAACCAGGCAAGAGGTAGAGGAGAAGAGAATAGCTTACTTCTCTGAGGTGTTTAGAGCTCTCCCAAGACTTCATACACCCTCTTAATGAGGATAGACTACTTGGCTCCTAGAAAAGCCTAATGAGGAAGAGGTAAGGGAGATTCTCTTCTCCATCAAATCAGGGCAGTGTCCATTTTTCAATGAAAAAATTGTTGGGTTGTGTAAGGGATTTCTTCTTGGGAAGGCCATTCATCCAATCAATAAATCATGCATTAATCACCTTGGTTCCAAAGAAGCCTATTGCAGTAGAACTTGGGGATTTCATGTCAATCTCTTGTCCCAGTTTTACTTACAAACTGCTGTCCAAGATAATTGCCAGTAGAATGATCATTGATGAAGGTGGCTAACTTTCTTGGGCAAGACCCTCTTCATTTTCTAATGAAATTTTATCTTTTATAAAAAATAAACAAACTATGTATATATTTGTAATCTGAAAAATTGTTAATTACATCTTGCATATCACGAGTCGTATGGAAATATACTTGTTGCGTGCTTGCAATCTCACATATCTGAATGCATGTAAAAGCTTTCTGTTGTTAATGAGTAGGGATGTTAATCAAGCATAATGAACTAACCCTAGTAGAGATGAATTCTCCAGCATTCTAGTTTCTTAAACCATCTGAAGACATGCTTAGAGTGACCGTCGTTGGACACTGGGACACCTAACCCTTCTTGATTTATTTCGATACAGTCGAAGGGCCCTACAATCAATCTCTGAATGCAATTTGAATCTACATTAACTAGGACATTATGACTAGCCTAGTTTAATGTTTTAAATAATTTTCTTTTCTTTCCTTGTTTTCTAAATAGCGAGTAAGATCAGAGATTTATATAAAAGTCAATTGTCTTATTTGCATTTATTCATGTACTATATATACATCTATTAAAATCTAGATAAGTACTGCAAGTTAGATAATCTTATTCATGATAAGGTTTATCTTTTCCTTAAGGTAGAAGTTACCTTAGTATGTAAGTTATCCGTATATCTATCCATTAGATTTTACAGTGGGTCTAATACTGTGCATTTGCCCATAATTTATATTAATGATCATTTATTAGCAGTAATATGTTTTCGTTCAATTTTTACTAGTACAATTAAGTAATTAACCTTATATGTTTGGTATGTCTTATTCAATGTGTATCTAACTATCTATAATGTATATTGAGATATTTTGTTAACTGACTTCATAACTTCAATTTATTTTTGACTTTCAAATATTCCTTCTTGTCATCTTTGTAGTAATGCATATAAAAAAGATTATGGATAAGAATACTTTTTCAATTGGAAGATCAATGGAGAGTATGATCCAAACAGGAAAATTGGTGTCATTATCTAGTGTGGATTTGCCTCAGGTACTCATTCTTCAAGGGTGGAATGCAAATATTGTTATCTTTTTTGAGCAAATGAGTGTCAACTTTTAGACACTTTACACTTCTTTTCGATGCTCAGTATTTTTTTTTGCAAATGGTATTTTCTGTCTCTTTAAAATGAAGTTCCTTCTTTATAATAAGCTTCCTTGCTTATCTGAAGTATAATCCATTAATTCATTCTGTTAATCTTCAAAAGAAACATTTTCCCTTATTATCATTATTATTTTGACGCAACTTCATTAATTTGATGACTTCAAGGACATCGGTATCTCCTATTTGAAGAGACTGAACGAGAAGTTTCACAATCATCTATTGGGCGGTTTTTCCCGGAGAAAGATGGGAAAGACCACATCAAAAGAATGTTAAGAGGCCAAAGTGCCCACCTGGGTTTTTTCATCACCCAATAGATCAGACTTCTTTGTGAAGCTTCAGTTTCAGGTCATCTTCTCAGCAAGCTCGGGTTACCCTCCCTTAACTGGAACTTTCAGAGTGCTTGTGTTAGCATTTTTAGCGAGTTTGGACAGAGTTGCAGGAACAGACTGCAACAGATACACAAATCTTTGTTGCAGAGGAATCACATCTGGAAAAGGAGGATAAGGAGGAGGGAGAGTTAGAAGGAAGTTTGGCATTATTTGCAGCAAACAACACTACCCACAAAACAAAAATCTCCCAAAGAAATTCCCAACACAAATATTTATAACCGATGGTCCCTAACTCCCTATTGTCAGACAGGGAGGATGAGTATGAGTGTGAGGAAACATCTCAAATTTAGACAGACCACAGACTGAGTGGAAAATCCAAAAATCACAGACTAATGAAATTTGATCATAAAAAAGTGCAAAGAATCTAGAAGATCTTAGTGCTTAATGCATATACTCATGTTTTTTTATTTTGCTTTTTTCACTGTAATTTTCAGGGTACTGCCCTTCATTTCTTTTAATGAAAAATTTATTCGTATAAAAAAACACTATTAATTTACTTAAATTCATTATTATTTTAGCGGGAAGGTTTGACAATTCCGGCAGAGAGGGTGAATTTTCATCGTTTCCTTTCCCACTTTCGCGCCGTACATAGAGGTACTGCTTTTGCTCAAATGCGCACAACAACTGTTAGAAAATTACTTCCAGAGTATGTTTCTTCATATTTACATTTGTTTCATATTTTTATGATTTCTGTTTTTGTTTCACTTTTAATTTTCAATTTTTTGCATTTAGATCATGGGGATTTCTTTGTCCTGTTCACACACCAGATGGGACACCTTGTGGTTTACTAAATCACATGACTGCTGCATGTCGTAAGTTGAAATCTTTTACTATAATTTTTGTATTAATCATGCCACTGCATAAGCTTACTATCATAAGTCCATAACATCAGTTTAGCCATACGGAAAATTTATTAAAGACTAAGTCCTTCGAGAAATTTACAATAGACTAAGGACCTTCGAATTTGCAGAGGCTCTTTAAGAAATTCTCAATAGCTCCAAGATTTAAGCTTTTTTCAAAAAAATATATACTCTCTTCTATTTTTAATCCAACTTCTCAACAAAGTTTATAAGCCAGCTCGAGCTAATCTTGGGCTTGTCTTAGGCTTTGCTCAACAAATTTAGCCGTCTTCAATTAATCCAGTCTGCAATTTAGACTGGTCAGTAGTAATATTCTCACTGAGATGCTCCGCATCATTCAAAGTGGACTAGAGAGCTCTGAGGCAACGTTTACACGTTTACAGGTCTAGCGGGATGATTTTATCTAAGGCAACATAGTACCGTATTTTTTTGTCCGATTATTTTGCTACTCTTATTTGTTTTTGTTTTTTTTTCAAATTACCAAACTTTAAATCATCTAAAAAATGTAAGATGCTTAATCATGTGCCAAAATGTATACCTTATTTTTAATTTAATATATTAATATATGTTTTTTCTTGATTTGTAGGTGTGTCATCTTTTTATGATCCAGAAGGAAATATCAAGGATTTTTTAAAAATAAAAAATATCATTTTGTCTACATTAGTTGAGATGGGAATGGCTCCATTACTTCCAAAGATTGAACGAGCAGGTCCACCTGAGATTTTTAACGTTCTTCTTGATGGTTGCATTGTCGGTATTATTGCATCCAATGTAGTTGACAAAACCGTTGCAAATTTGCGGCAAATGAAAATTCATTCTGCGGTATGTTGTGTTAATTCACATTTTTTGTTCCTTTTTTGTTCCGTATCATTAAAGTAGTTTTCTTTCATTTTCTAATATAGTTTTTGTGATATATCGTGGATTGTAGATTCTGGATGATTTAGAGATTGGATACATTCCTTTGAGCTTGGCTGGTTCTTATCCTGGACTGTACCTTTTCACATCTCCTTCCAGACTTGTTCGACCTGTCAGGAATAACTCCATTACTTCTGGTGGGGTTTCTGATATTGAACTTATTGGTCCATTTGAACAGGTGAATTGATTTAAATCTTCATAGTTTGATATTTTTTTTATAAAGGAAAAATTCTATCGATGTAAATGATATTTGGGATCCCGCAATGAGAATCCCTCACCATTACCAACACATGAGCTTCTGTATTCCTCACCACAGTCTCTAACATGATATTAAAATTGGTGAGCTGCTGAAGGCTTGTCAGAAGCTCACACAACACTCACTTCTTTGAAGGGATCATAAGGCTGAAATAGTATTCTCTGAGACTACCAGAGATACTCACCAAGGAAATCAATAGAGACATTATCCTTTCCTTCAAATTAGAGGATTTCAAAAAGGTTTGTCGTTCCTAAATGAAAATTTCAACTATAAAAATTTGGGAGACTAATCCCTTGGGACGAGACTTTTAGTTATTTAACCACTAGAAGCAATGTTAGATATGAAAGAGCTGATGAGCTTGGTATCTCGCTCTCTACTTATTTACGTTTTTTGATCTTCACTTGTAATTCAGGGCATTGTGTTACTCATCTCCCTTTTTTTTTCGTGTTTAGTGTATTTCCAGGCAATGGTCTTTATTTCCAATGAGAATTGTTAATTTCATAATTTTTTTATGGAATGTTTGTTTTCTTACAGGCATATATGGAAATAAAATGTCCGGATGGTGGTGATGGTGGAAGACAGGATTTTTTCCCATCAACACATGAAGAACTTCATCCAACGAGTATGCTCAGTGTTATTGCCAATCTTACACCTTGGTCTGATCATAACCAAAGTCCTAGGAACATGTATCAATGCCAGGTTTGTATTCTTGATTTTTTGGTAATTTTTGGTACCTTGATGAGTAATTTATGCAACTTATCTGATTTTGTTGGTATTTGCATAGAGCTTTGCTCTCTTATTCCTGATTTTTTTGTATGATTTTTTGGATGATCACACAATAGATGGCAAAACAAACATTGGCCTTTGGTTCCCAGGCCCTTAAATTTCGTTGTGACAATAAACTCTACCATCTTCAGGTATACTTATTTTTATACGAAATGTTTTTTTTTGATAAACTTAAAATTTCATTAGAAATGAAGTGGGTCTTGCCCAGTTTTACAGGTATATAAATAAGGATGAGACCCCTTAACAGACAACATTACTTAGGGTAAGAAAAATCCTCTAGGGGTAGCTTAGAAACAGAACAAAACAAATAGCAAATACATAAAACAGGATCAGAATGATAATCTAGCTAACATCTTCATAGTCCAATAGTAGCAACTTCAAGAGTACCCAGGTCAGGAGGCTTATCCTTGCCATCAAAACAAATCTTGCAGTCCTTTGCAGTCTCTGCAGTTACCACATCACCGGATTTGAATACACCAGTTTTCCACCTTCTGTTCTTCTCCTGCCATAGATGGTTATACAAGGTATTTTCTTTAGTTACATAGTTAATGTTATACACTTGCACTAGATCTTAGCTTACACGAAGGCAAATCCCCCAGATAGGGAGTAGATGAGTGTAATGCTCCCTGCTTATCGTAGAGATTCTCCTGCCCACCTGAACTAGGTGATGCGAATCTGTTAGAATTTTTTTCCATTCCCTATTTTGTAAAACTGAGCATGGCCCACTTCATTTCCAATGAATTTTTATCATTATAAAAAAATAAATCTGAACTCACATAAGTAACATAATGGTCTATTAATTTATAAGTATAAAGAGATTTATACAACAAACCCCTTGTTATACACTTTCATTCTTGCACTTTTGTGTTACACAATCTTGTTATATATGTGTGTTCTGACAGCACTTCTAGCACTGCCATATTTTTTATAATCAACTTTTAAAGGTTTTACCTTTTTCTCTCTCTTATGGGCAATGCCCTTCATTTATATTAATGAAAAAATTACTTCTTGTAGAAAAAAAACTTTTTTTTTTTTATCTTTGTAGGATATATTTGATCTAAAGCCTTGTTTTGGGAAGATTAAAATCTAGGACTGTCCATGGGTAGGGTAGATCCCGACCAGAACCCGATGTTATTGGGTAGGGTATTTGTATTTTTTTCACTCGACCTAAACCCCAAGGTTTTTTACCCGAACAAATCGGGAATGGTATGGGTATAAGCATATTTCAGAATGCACCACTGTATTCGTAATTATTTAAAAAAGGGAAAAGTCATATTTTTGAGTTATAGAAAAATTAAGTTATAGAAATGTACTAAATATACTAAATCTAGGGGGTTATAAAAATGTCTTAAACCCCCCTAAAAATATTATACAATTTATAGCAAATTATCAATATTATATTATTTATATATAATAGAGGACATTATTGAAGTATATTATTTGGTTATTTCTTATTTTATATTAAGTGTAATTTATTTATTGGGTTATTTACGCATTGAATTATTTAAATTTTAAACTATTAGTCTAATTGTGTAATGTTTAGGTTATTGGGACCCACACCAAAAAAAAATGTTTTTTTTTTAAAAAATTGTATTGATAAAAGTAATGTAAAATAGACCCACATCGAAAAATATCAAAATTTGGTTTTGAAGTTGGATTATAAATAAAAAAGAGTATTGGCGCATCACCCTTCAAGGGTGCATCGCCATTATGTATTCCTTCATTTTCTCTATATATTTCTCGTGTGTTTCCAATTCCCAATATCTATTTAATTGTTTTGATAATTTCTATTTTAGACTCCACAATCCCCTATTGTGCGAACTGCCACATATAATAAATATTGCATGGATGAATTTCCCTCTGGCACTAATGCAATTGTTGCAGTTCTGTCATACACTGGGTAAGTATTTTTTTTCCATATCTTTCATATCTAACTGTTTATTTGCTTACATTTTCCCTTAAATATTATGATTCAGATATGATATGGAGGATGCTATGATTTTGAATAAGTCATCAGTGGAACGAGGGTTTTGTCATGCTCATATATACCAGGTTTGCTCTGACATTGGTTGTTCTAGTGTATATTTTTCATCACTAGGTTAGTAGAATAATTTTTTTTAAGGCAATTTTTTTTCATTATTAAAATGAAGGGCAATGCCCAGATTAGGCGGAGTTATAAAAATTTAAAATACATAAAATATAAAAAATGAGCAATGAAGCTCATTGATTCTCTTCCATTAGCTATTTAATCTAGTTGTGTAGTAATTAGACACTCTGCCTTAGGAGGTCATGCTTCCATAGTAGATGTCACCAAAGGATGACAACAACTCTTCATGTGACACTGCGGTCTAAAGTAAAGATTATCTCAGAAGGTTTACTGGTGTGCTGTCCAAACCTTTTATTAATGGTTTAAAAAAGCGAAAAGCGCCTCCACTTTTCATAAGGCACTTTAGCGTGTCGGGACTCAGGAGTATTTCAGTAAAAAACAGTAAAAATACATATAATCCTATATTCTCAAGCTTATTTTTTTCATTAATTTAGGCCTTCAGGGTAACTAATATCACTAAATAGTAAATTCTCAATGTTAATTAATTTTCAAATCAAGTATATTCATTGTAGAATTGTGGTCTGTTAGTCAATTTTATTCAATTTATAGTGCATAACTGCATATTGGTTCTGTTCTATGGTATATGTTAGATAATATATACCGCGTCAAACGGAAAAAAACTAATTAGCAGTGCCCAAAAGTTAACCTTTTCTTAACTATACAGAGTTCATGATATTTCACACCATGAACCATGTACAAATCAAATTCTCCATGCTGTTGTGGAGAATTAAGGTCAAGAGTCTGAACACTTTAACTAGACTACAAAGCTGGGGACTCAACATAAATACGTCCTGCCCACTATGTGGAAATGAGGAAGAAACATTACAACACCTATACTTTAACTGCCATTACACCTACACTAGATCCCTATTGCTAGAGACCACTAGCTGTCTTAATAATGCTGTTTGGACACTTAGTGGGCAAAATCCCCCATCTCCCGCAATAGATATCAGGATAGAGGATATTATTGGAAACAATACAAAAATTCACCCACAAGTCCAGTTGTTGGGGGTACACTGGACTATGCTAGCATCCCTTTCCTGGCACATATGGGTACACTGGACTATGCTAGCATCCCTTTCCTGGCACATATGGTGTGAAAGGAATAGGAGATTAAAACAACACACCCTAAGGCCCCTAGAAATTGTCAGCAGAGAAATTATAAAGGATGTGAGCATTGCTTATGATTCTACATCTTATAAGAAGCACAATTTTTCACAGATTGAAATACAAGCTATACGCTCATGGGAGTCCAACCTCTTGAGGCTTCAGTCCTTGGCCAGTTAGTCAGGGTCATAGCTGTATAAGAGATAGACAATGTTTTTACATTTACTGTACTTGCATTTCCCTATATTCTGTAATCTTGGGCTATGCCCAACCTCTTTTTCAGTAATGAAAGTTTTAATTTTTCAAAAAAAAAAATCAAGATTCTATATAAGAGAGTTTCAATGCAGCTACATGTTTTTATGTTCTCATTCTATGTTTTCATTTATGTATGTTTTACATTTGGCTACATTGTAATCGGGTAATGCCCACCATCACTTTTTCAGTAATGAAATATTTAATTCCTTAAATGTTTTTTTCAAGATTATCAGCATTTATTTTAATGTTTTTTTAAAACCCAATCAAAATCAGATAGCATGGGATAGAACTCTATAAGAATATCTGGTCATCGTCCCATAATCTTATGTATCTGGTCTTGACCCCTTTATTATTGTAATTTTAAATTCAATTAAAGAAACAGGCATGTGTTATAATAGTTTTTAGTTTCCTCAAGACACTGTTGTTCAAGTGATTTTTCTATTGATCTATCCCTTCATTTGAAAGATTTTGTTTTTAAAATTTTTTTTCTCAGACTGAAACTGTCGATTTGGCATCAAGAGGTGTGAAGGGTGATAATAATGTAGAGATGTTTTCAAGAGGCAATGATAAATCCAGGAAATCTCCACTTGACAGTGATGGTCTTCCATATATTGGACAGGTTAGTTAATTTTAGAATTAAACAAGGTTTAAAAACCGACGGTTAACCGGCTGACCAGTAAAAAATCTAAAACCGGTAGCCGGTTAGTTGGAGCGGGTTTGTGGGTCTACGAGTTGGGTCTGACCCGTACCCAACCCAAATACCTGACCTCTTTTTAAAACCAAAAATTTATTTTAAGGCCAATAATTTATACATTGGTCCATGAAAAGAGCTATATTATTTTTAATAAAAGCTCCTCTCACTTTTAAGACTTTATATTTGTTTTAGACAAAATGAATCTTTATTTATAGACCAACCTTCTTTGTGTTTTTTGAATTCTATCGATGTGGGACTAAAAAAGTGTAGTGAAAAATATTATAAAATATTCTTTGTACTTTTTATGAATGTGGGACTAATAATACATGCATGTACACTTTATAATAATACATGCATGTACACTTTATTTAGTCCCACATTCATAAAAAATACAAAGAATATTTTATAATATTTTTAACTACACTTTTTTAGTTCCGCATCGATAGAATTCAAAAAACACAAAGAAGGTTGGTCTATAAATAAAGATTCATTTTGTCTAAAACAAATATGAAGTTTTAAGAGTGGGAGGAGTTTTTATTAAAAATAATATAGCTCTTTTCATGGACCAATGTATAAATTTTTGGCATAAAAATATATTTTTGGCCTCAGTGAATTTATGAAGAATTTTTTTTACGAAAATACCCCCACCGGTTAACCGGTCAGCCAGAACCGGTTAACCGGTTTTTAAACCTTGGAATTAAAATGCAAATGGAAATTTTACTTTTTAGTATAAAATTTTAAATAATTAACAAATTGTGTCATAAAAAAGTTATACTTTTAAATCTTTATGGCAATCTTTATGTTCACCTACTTTTTGCACAGCTGATAAATCCACAGGAAGCATTATATAGCACATACAATTTGTCAACCAGTCGGATAAGAATTAAAGATTTGAAAAGTTCAGAGCCTGCTTTTGTAGACTCTGTTTCTGCTGACGGTTCTAGTAATACAAATTTTTTAAATAAGGTACTTATATATTTTTAGTGTCAAATTGAAGTTATTTTTAAGCATTCATAGTTTAAAAAGGATCTGAGCGGTTCTGGGCTCCGGGTTGCTGCTTAGTTCGCTTAAGCTATGCTTAAGTGATGGTGCATTTTCCATGAAATTAATTAACATGCCATGATTTTTTACGTGCTATATTTCCATAATTTTTTTTTGAAAGCAATTAAATTTTATTAAGAAAAAGGGTAATGCCCAAGTTACATAGAGTATAGTATAGAAATAAAAAACAGAAGTAAAAAGAAATGAGCAAGAAGCTCATTGACGCTCTCTCATTAGCTATTGTGTCTAGTTATACAATAACTAGATACGCTGCCTTAGGAGCTTGGTCTCCCATACTTCCATCATAGATGATGTAGGACAACTACATGGAAATGGTCCCAATTGTGCTCTTTCTTTTGCAAAGAGCACAATTAAACTTAACTGATTCTGCAGGCTCATCTCAAAGGCAGTCCTCCACCTTTTGAGATGAGTATAAATAAAGGAATAAAGGAGGACCAGAAGGTTAGGATTCATTTTAAAAAAAAGGTACCTGTCTCTTCATCTCCTCTGCGGCTCCTTCTTTTCTTCTCTTTTTTTTCTTCTGCTGTTTACTATTCTATTGCCGATTTTCTTCCTGTCGCCCTATTTTCTGGTGGAATCCAGAACTTTCTACTGGTGGAATCCAGTCTCTAAACCCTCTCTCGATTGGATTTCTTCATCCAATCTCTAGCTAATCACTCTCTCTTTGGTTAGCTACATCAAGGTGGTATCAGATTCAAGGCTAACGCTCCTGGAAATGTCAGACATGGTCACAAAAAAGGATGTAGAAGATCTGAGGAAGTCATTAGCAGATCTGACTTCTGTGGTGGAGAATCTGG